>JADMLD010001505.1:0-24434 GCA_017589585.1 Phylloscopus whistleri
GGAAATGGGAAATTTGGAAAATTGGGGGTAAAATCAGAGTTTTGGGGGTAAAATGAGATTTTGGGCAGAAAATAGAAGTTTTGGACTCAAAAAAATAGAGAATTTGGGGAAAATGGGAGATTTGAGGGCAAAAAGAGGCAATTGGGGGTGATTTGAGGCTGGAAAATTGGGAGTGTGGGGGTGGAGGGTTCGGTTTGGGACGAAAATGGAAAATCTGGGGTGAAAATGGGAATTTTGAGGGGGGGAAATGCGGGCATTTGAGGGAAAATGGGAAATTTGGGGCTCAAAATGAACGATTTGGGGATGAAAATGGGGAATTTGGGATTGAAATGGGCAATTTGGTGGCAGAAGGATAAAAAAGTTTGGGGCAAATGGGAAAATTTTAGTCCAAAAAAGGAGAACATTGGGGTGAGAAGAGCCCAATTTTGGGGTTCAAAGGGGCGTTTTAGGGCAAAAAAGGTTTTTGGTGAGAATTTTCGTGAATTTGGGGGGGCACTTTTGCGGAGAGAAAGGGCAAATCTGGAGTCAAAAATGGTCAATTTGGGCCAAATGGCCAAATTTTGGAGCAAGAGGGACAACTGGAGAGTCAAAATGGGCCATTTTGGGGTGCAAAAGTATTAATTTTCTTATTTTTTTTAATTCTACAATTAAATTAAATTTTTTTTTAATTTTAAAAGACTAAAATGGGAAATTTGGGTTCAAAATGGAGCCAAAATGGCCAACTCATGGGTCAAAATGGATGATTCTGGGGTGAAAATGACAGATTTGGGTTAAAATTGGAGTTTTCAGGGAAATAAATGGGCAATTTGGAGACAAAAGGTGTCATTTGGGGGAATGGGGTCAATTGGGGGCTCAAAGTGACAGTTTTGGGGTCAAAATGGGCGATTTGGGGAAAAACTGGGCTTGAAATGGGCAATTTCCGGGCAAAAGGAGAAACTTGGGGGCAAAGGGGTGAAATTTTGGACTAAAATGGGAAATTTGGGGTCAAAATGGGGGCTTTGGAGTTAAAATGGGAGATTTGAAGGCAAAAGGGACAATTTTGGAGTGAATAGGACAATTCTGAGGTAAAAAATGGGCAATTTGGGGGCAAGTTTGGACTAAAAGTGAAAATTTTCGGGTTCAAATGGGTGACTTGAGGGTCAAGATCAGCATTTCTGGGTTAAAAAGGGAAATTTGGGAATGATTTGGGGCAAAAGGGTCAATTTCAGGTTAGAAAGAACAATTTGGGGGAAATTTTGGCTCGAAATGGGCAAATTCAGGTCAAAAGGAGAAATTTGGGGGCAAAGGGGTCAATATTGGGATTGAAATGGGGAATTTGAGGATCCAAATGGGCAGTTTGGGACTAAAATGGAGAGTTTGGGGGCAAATTTGAGGTGAAATGGACAATTCTGAGGAAAAAAAATTGGCAATTTGGGGGTAAAAGGATCTATTCTTGAACTAAAAGGGACAAACGAGAGATTTGACGGCTGAAATGAACAATTCTGGGATAAAGTTGATAAACTGGGGTAAAAATGGGAGATTTGGGGGAAATTTGCGCTCAAAATGGGCAGTTTGGGGGTGGAAGGGTCAAGTTTTCGACCAAAGTGAAGAAATTTAGGTCAAAATGGGCAAATTTGGGGCAAAAGGGTCAATTCTGGAGTAAGACAGAGAACTTTGGGTCAAAGTGGAAAATTTGGACAAAAGGGTCTTTTTTGAGTCTAAAATGGGGAAATTCGGGTTAAAATGGGAAATCTGGGGCAATTTTGGGATTGACGTGGGGAATTTGGGAATAACCTGGGAATTTGAGGTCAAAATGGATGATTTTTGGACAAAAAGGGAGAAATTGGGTTAAAATTGGTGATTTGTGGACAAGGTTTGCTATTTTTGGACTGATGGCAAATTTGGGGTTAAAATGGGTGATTTGGGGACAATCAGGGGTCAAACTCCTCCCCTCCCTGCCCTCACTGACCCCTCCTCCTCTGGCACAGCCAAGCGGCCAATAGGAGCCCCAGGAGCAGCGAGATCACGCCCATGATGACGCCGACAACCAATGGGAGGAGCTCGAACTGAGCCGGGGGTGAGAAACCGCCTCCAGAAACACCCAGGGTCAGCAAATACCCCAAAAATCCCCAAAACCACCCAAAAAAACCCTTTGGGTCAGTGAATACCTCCCAAAACCACAAATCCACCCCAAAAATCAACCCCATGGTCAGGGAATACCCCAAAACCCCAAAACCACAATGCCATGGTCAGTGAATGCCCACATACCCCCAAACCTTTCCCCCAAAAAACCCTGGGTAGCAAATACCCTAAAAACCCCCCAAACTCCCCCCCAAAAGCCCTCTGGGTCATCAAATACCCCCCAAACCCCCAAACCACCCCCCAAAAAATAACCCCCGTGTCAATGAATACCCCAAAAACCCCAAACCACCCCAAAATGACCCTAGGTCAGCAAACACCCCAAAACCCCAAACCACCCCAAAAAACCAAGCCCAGGCTCAGTGAATACCCCAAAAACCCTAAAACCACCCCCAAAAAGCCCTCAGGGTCACTCAATGCCCCCAAAACCACCCAAAACCACAATGCCATGGTCAGGGAATGCCCCCAAAACCCAAAATTATCCCAAAAAAACAACACCATGGTCAGCAAACACCCCAAACTCCAAAAGCAACCCCCAAAAAACCCTGGGTCAGCAAATACCCAAACCCCCCAAAACCTCCCCTAAAAAACCCCTCTGGGTCAGCAAGCCCCCCAAAACCTAAAACTACCCCAGAAAAACAACCCCAGGGTCAGTGAATACCCCAAAAACCCCAAAACCACCCAAAAAACCAACCCCATGGTCAGGAAATACCCCCAAACCCCAAAACCACCCCCCCCCAAAAAAACCCTGAGTCAGGGAATACCCAAAAACCCCCAAAACCACCCAAAAAACCCTCTGGGTCAGCAAATCCCCACCCCCAAAACTACCCCAAAAAACCCCTTGGGTCAGTGAATGCCCCCAAAACCCCAAACCACACCAAAATTACCCTGGGTCAGCAAACACCCGAAAACCCCAAAACCATCCCAAAAAACCCCTTGGGTCAGTGAATACCCCCAAAACCACAAATCCACCCAAAAATCAACCCCATGGTCAGGGAATACCCCAAAACCCAAAACCACAATGCCATGGTCAGTGAATGCCCACATACCCCCAAACCTTTCCCCAAAAAAACCTGGGTCAGCAAATACCCCCAAAATCCCCAAACCACCCCAAAATGGCCCTGGGTCAGCAACACCCCCCAAAACCCCCAAATCCACCCCACGGTCAGCGAATAGCCCAGAAACCAAAACACCAAAACCTCCTCAAAAATCCCTTGGGTCAGTGAATACCCCCCAACCCCAAAAAAACTCTCTGGGTGAGGAAATATCCCCAAAATGCCAAAACACACCTGGGTGTGGTCAGTGGGTGTGGTCAGTGGATGTGGCCAGGGGGTGTTAGTGGGTGTGGTCAGTGGGGTGTGGTCAGCCAGGTGGGTGTCATCAGTGCGGTCATTGGAGCCTGGGTGTGGTCAGTGGGATGGGTGTGGTCACTGCAGTGGGTGTGGTCAATGCTGACAGGAGTGGTCACTGTGACAGGTGTGGTCAATGGAGCAGGTGTGGCCATTTTAGGGTGTGGTCAAATGGGTGTGGTCAATGGCATGGGTGTTGTTAGTGGGGGAATGGTCAATCAGGGATGTGGTCACTGCAGTGGGTGTGGTCAATGTGGCGGTGTGGTCATGGGGACAGGAGTGGTCAATGTGATGGGTGGGGTCAATGGAGCAGGTGTGGCCATTTTAGGGTGTGGTCAATGGGATGGATGTGGTCAATTGGGTGGGTGTGACCAGTGGGGGAGTGGTCAATTGGGGATGTGTGGTTGCTCAGGTGGGTGTGGTCAATGGAGTGGTCAATGAATGGGTGTGGCCATTGCAGTGGGTGTGGCCAGTCGGGTGGGAGTAGTCACTTGTATAGGTGTGGCCAACAGCAGGAGCGTGGCCCAATGAACCCCAAGATGGCGCCTGCCCTTTTTCCCCCCCAGAACTCCCCACCTACCCCTGACCAGCACGACCACGCCCTGGCTGGGTGGGGCCTCCAGCCAGGCCCCGCCCACCTCCTCCTCCACCTGGCAGCTGAAATTCCCAGCGAACTCCAGGGAAATCCTCGGGAAGAGTAGCTCGGACCCGTTCCCGGTGCCACCGATGTCACTGAGGTCACCGAGGTCACTGAGGTCACCCATGTCACCCATGTCCGGTGTCACTTTGATGCCGTTGTGGAAGAAGTGGAAGCGGCGCCGGAAGTGGCGCTGGGGCACGACGCAAGTCAGGCGCAGCCGCTGGCCCACAGCCACCACGCCCGAGGGTGGCTCCACCCACAGCAGAGGGGCAGGACATGGATCTGGGCCGGGGCGAGGAACAATTTGGGGGAAAAACTCAGTGGAATTGTCGATTTTCCAACCTGGGTGGAGTTGGGTTGGTTGGGGAGAAAAGGCCTAAAAATGGGCCCAAAAAATTCAAAGTTTTGGAGGTAGGAATGGAGAAAATAGAGAAGATGGAGAAAAAAACCACACAGTTTTTCTCAAAATCTCCATTTTTTCTGTCTGGAGGACATTTGGGATCACCCAGATGGTCCTGGAAGTTCCACCATGACCCTAGTTGGGTTGGGCTTGATTGGGTCCAAAAGGCCTAAAAACAGCCCAAATTTTCAATGTTTTCAGTGGTTCAAGGAGGTGGAAGTGGGGAAGATGGAGAAGATGGAGAAGAACCACCTACTTTTTCCCCAAATCCTGATTTTTCTTTGACATAGGAGGTGCCGCCATGACCCTGGTTGGGTTGGGCTTGGACTAGGTCAAAAAAGGCCTAAAAATGGCCTGAAAATTCAATGTTTTGGAGGTGGGGATGGAGAAGATGATGGAGAAGATGGATGGAAAAACCACTCAGTTTTTCCTCAAATCCCCATTCTTTCCTGGCTGGAGGACATTTGGGACCACCCAGATGGTCCTGGAAGTTCCACCGTGACCCTGTTTGGGTTGGGTCAAAAAGGCCTAAAAATGACCCAAGTTTTCAATGTTTTCAGTGGTTGGAGGAGGTGGAAGTGAAGATGGAGAAGATGCAGAAGAACCACCTGTTTTTTCCCCAAATCCTGATTTTTCTTCGACATAGGAGGTGCCGCCATGACCCTATTTGGGTTGGGCTTCGATTTGGTCAAAAAAGCCTAAAAATGGCCCGAAAATTCAATGTTCTGGAGATGGGAATGGAGAAGATGGAGGAGATGGAGAAGAACCTCCCAATTTTCCCCAAAATCCTGATTCTTTTTGGCTGGAGGAGGTTCCACCATGACCCTGTTTGGGTTGGGCTTGGATTGGGCCAAAAAAGTCAAAAAATGGAACCAAAATTCCATTTTTTGGAGGTGGAAATGGAGAAAATTGAGAAGAACCTCCCTGGTTTTCCCCAAAATCCTGATTTTTGTCATCTGGAGAAGGCTGGGGATGACCCAGAGGGTCCTGGAGGTTCTACCATGAGTTTGGTTGAGTTGGGTTTGGATTGGGTCAAAAAAGCCTAAAAATGGCCCCAAAATTCAATGTTTTGGAGGTGGGAATGGAGAAGATGGAAAAGAACATTCCAAATTTCCCAGAATTTTGATTTTTGGCAACTTTATGAAGTTGGGGACCACCTGGATGGTCCTGGAGATGCCAGGGGAGATTCTGGGGTTGAGATTGGTTCAAGAAGGCCTAAAAATGGCCCCTGAAAATCTCAATGTTTTGGAAAAAATGGGAAAAACCCCTTGAAATCTTCAAGTTCGGACATTCAGGAGGAGATTTGGGGTCCTGACCCAACAAAACCCAACCATGACCCAACTAAACCCAACCAAACTCAACCAAACCCAACCAAACTCAACCAAACCCAGCCAGACCCAACAATGGCCCAACCAAACCCAACCATGACCCAACCTTGGCATCTCAACCTCCTCCAAACCCAACCCTGAGGTGGCTCCACGCCCATCCCCATGCTCGGAAATGGCCGATTCATCCCCCAGCTCACCTTTGACGATGACCTGGACGGCATCACTGGGGTAGGACGCGATCCAGCGCCCCTCGGTCATCTCCCAGTAGCGGCAGCTGAAGTTCCCAGTCTGGTTCCGGCTGCTCTTCTCCACCCGCAGCTGGACGCTGGTGCCTCCAGAACCTTCCTGGATCCCATCGGTGACCTCCAGCTCCTCTGGAAAAACCCAAACCTCCTCTTGGCGGCACCAGGCAGAGCCACGCAGGAGAAGATGAGGGGCTGCCCTTCCACAGTGACGCTCGAGGGTGTCACCGTCAGGTTGGGCTGGGTTGGACGATCTGGTGGGAGGAGAAAACGCAAAGTCAACGTTGGACCTCAACAGGGATGAATTTGGGGATCAAAAAGTACCCCGTTGGACCAAAACCAAAATTTTGTTCATCGGGGATGAATTTGGGGATAAAAATGCTCCAGTTGAGTGGAGAAGTCAACGTTGGGTGGAGAAGTCAACGTTGGCTCTCAATGGGATGAATTTGGGATAAAAATGCTGAATTAGGTAGAAAAGCCAACACTGGTGGAGAAGTCAAGGCGGACCTCAACAAAGATGAATTTTGGGATAAAAGCACACGTGCTGGACCAAACACCAACATTTTGGTCAATGGGGATGAATTTTGTGGTGAAAACGCCCAGTTAGATGGAGAAGTCAAGGTTGGACCTCAACAAGGATGAATTTTGGGATAAAAATGCCCCACTGGACACAAAAGTCAATGCTGGGCCTCAACAGTGACGAATTTGGGGAGCAAAAAGCCCCATTGAGTAGAAAAGTGAACATTGGGTGGAGAACTCAGCACTGGGGTTAAACGTGGACAAACTTTGGGATGAAAATGTCCCCGTTGGACCCAAACCCCAACATTTTGGTCAACAGGAACAAATTTTGGGAATAAAAACCCCCCAAAACCCCTGACACCTGGAGGTCATCCCCAAACCTTGGACATCGATGACCATGGCCTGGCTGTTCGGCGAGCTGATGCGGTTCCAGCCGTGTCGGAGGACAGTGTAGGAACAGGTGTGGAAGCCTCCGTCCTGTGGGCCGGTGAGGTTGAAGGTGTGGACAAAGCTCGTCCTGGATGTCCGGACGTCGGTCACCCAACCGGACGTCGCAGAGAAGCGGAAGCCTTGGATGCGGTCATGGTTGCCCGGCGCCGGCGCAGTGCAGACGATGGACACAGTGTCGCCGATGAAGAACTGCAGCTTGTGTGGCGTTACCGAGATGTTTGGGGCAGGGGGAGGGAGGACTGGGTGAAAAAAAAAGGCAAAAAACGGCCCAGAATTCCAAATTTTGGAGGTGGGGATGGAGATGAAGACGAACTGCCTGGTTTTTCCCAAAATCCTGGATGTTTTTGAGCAGAGGAAGTTCCACCATGACCCCGTTGGGGCTGGGGTCCAATTGGATCAAAAAAGCCGAAAAATGGTCCAAAAGCTTCAATGTTTGGAGTAGTTGGAGGAGGTGGGAATGGAGAACATGGAGAGGAACCACCCAGATTTTCCCAAAATCTCAAGTTTTGCTTTTTTGGGTTTTTTTTTTTTTGGCTGAAGAAAGTTTGGAATCACCCAGAGGGTCCCAGAGGCGCCACCAAGCCAGGGGACATTTTGAGGAGTTGTGATTGGGTCAAAAAAGCCTAAAAATGGCCCAAATTGCAATATTTTGGAGATGGGAATGGAGAAGGTGGAGAAGGTGGAGAAGATGGAGAGGATGGAGAAGAACGTCCCAGTTTTTCCCCAAATCCCGATTTTTTGGCAGCCTGAGGTGCCACCAGGCCTGGGGAGATTTTGGAGAGGTCGGGCTTGGATTCATTTTAAAAATGCCCCTAAAATGGTCCAAAATGACCCAAAAATTCAAATTTTGGGAGTTGAAGGACCTGGAAATGGAGAAGAAGGAGAAGAAAATCCCAATTTTTCCAAAATCCTGATTTTTTTTTTTGGCTGGAGGAGGTTCCACCACAACCCTGCATGGGTTGGGCTTGGATTGGGTCAAAAAAGCCAAAAAATGGTCCAAAAGCTTCAACATTTGGAGTGGTTGGAGGAGGTGGGAATGGAGAACATGGAGATGAACCAAAATCTCAATTTTTTGGGTTTTTTTTTGGCTGGAGAATGTTTGAAATCACCCAGAGTGTCCCAGAGGTGCCACCGAGCCGGGGACATTTTGAGGAGTTGGGATTGGGTCAAAAAAGCTTAAAAATGGCCCAAATTGCAATATTTTGGAGGTGGGAATGAAGAAGATGGAGAAGATGGTGAAGAACGTCCCAGTTTTCCCCAAATCCCCATTTTTGGGCAGCCTGAGGATGAGCTTGGAGGTGCCACCAAGCCTGGGGAGATTTTGGAGAGGTTGGGCTTGTATTGGCCTAAAAATAGCCCTAAAAAGGTCCAAAATGACCCAAAAATTCAGTTTTGGGGGAGATGGAGGAGCTGGAAATGGAAAAGAAGGAGAAGAACCTCCCAATTTTTCCCAAAATCCTGATTTTTTGGCTGGAGGAGGTTCCACCATGACCCTGAGTGGGTTGGGCTTGGGTTGGGTCAAAGAAACAGAAAAATGGTCCAAAAATTCCAGTTTTTTGGAGGTGGAAATGGAGAAAATTGAGAACATCCCTATTTTTCCCCAAATCCTGATTTTTGTTGGGAATTTGCATTACCTGAAGGCATCACTGATGGGAAAAAGGATCTTGAGAGAAGCTGGAAAAAAGGGGAAAATGGGAAAAGTCAGGAAAAAAAAAGGGGGAAAACGGGAAAGAAAAGGAGAAAATGGGAGGGGAAAATTGAGATTAAAAAAGAAGGAAAATTATACAAAATGGCAAAAAATGAGAAACAAAAATGGAAATTAAAAAATTTGGAATAAATGATTTATTAATTATTTATTAATTGATAAATAGGGGAAAATGAAAAGGGAAATAGAAGGAAAATTGAAAGGAAATGAGAAATAAAATTAATTTTAAAATATAAAAGGAAATAAGATAATTTTTTAAGGAAGGAGAACAATAAAAGGAAATTTAAAAATAAAATATGATTGAAAAATAAGTAGAAGTTTTTTAAAAATTAAAAATAAAAATAATTTAAAATTCAAAAATAAATTAAAGGAAATTAAAAATCATTAATAAAAATTAATAATAAAATAGAAATTTAAAATAAACTTTCATAAAGGAAATAAAAACTAAAAATAAATTTTAAATTAAAACATCTAAAAATTAAAAAAATAAATCACAAGAATTTACTTTTTTTAAAAAAGGAAATAAATAAGACTATTTAAAAGCTATTAAAAATTAAAAATAAAATTATAAAAGAAAATTAAAAGTAAAAATTGTAAGTAAACAGAAAATTTAAAAATAAACTTGAATGAAAAGAAATTCAAATAATTAGAAATGAAAAGAAATTTAAAAATAAAAAGAAATCTAAAATTACAAGAAATTAAAAATTAGAAGAAAATAAAAATTAAAAAGAAATGTTAAAAAGCAAATAAAAATCAGAAAAAACCAAATTAATAAAAAATTAAATATAAAACAAAATACAAAATTTAAAATTAAAAATTAAAAATTAAAAATAAAAAAAATTAAAAATAAATCAAGTAAAAATTTCAAGTAAAAAGAAGTGAAAAGTCAAAGGAAAAGCCCTGAATGGGATTTTTAAATGGGGGAAATGGGGAAAAAGGGAGAAAAAAATGGAGCAAACCCAAAATATGGGGGGAAAGTGAAAGAAATGAGAAATGGGGGAAAAAATGGAGGAAATTGGGGGGGGAGGGAAAAATGGGAGAAAACGCAAAAATGGGTAAAAGGGAAAATTAGAAAAGGAAAAAATGGGGAAAAGGAAAAACTGAGAAAGGAAAAAAATGATAAAAAAAGGTGGGGGGGGGGAAGGGCAAAAAATGTGAATTTTTAGGGGGAATATATTTTGAGGCAAAAGTTGTAGGGAAATGGAAAAGTTGGAGGAGGAGGAGTTGGGATGAAGGGAAAGGAAATGAGTAAAAAAAGGGAAAAATTGGGAAAAAAACTGGGATGGAGGAGGAAGAGGAAGAAGAGGAGTTGGGACAAAGGGCACAGAAATGGGGGGAAAGGAGGAAACTGGGAAAAATGGGATGGGGGAGGAAGAGGAGGAAGAGTTGGGAAAATGGGGATGGAAATTGGGGAGAAAATGGGAAAAAACTGGGAAAAACGGGATGGAGGAAGAGGAGGAAGAGGAAAAGCAGTTGGCAAAATGGGCCCGGAAATGAGGGGAAAAAAGCTAAAAATTGGGAAAAAAGAGAGAGAGGAGGAGGAGGAGGAGCTGGGATAAAGGGAAAGCAAACGGGGGGAAATGGGAAAAATCAGGAAAAATGGGCTGGGGGAGGAAGAGGAGGAGGAGAAGAGAAGTTGAGATGAAGGGCACGGAAATGGGGGGAAAAGCGGGGAAAAAAGAGAGGCGGAAGAGGAGGAATTGGGACGAAGGGCACGGAAATGAGGGGAAAAAAGGGAAAATCGAGGGAAAAGCGGAGGAGGAGGAAGAGGACGGCTCACCAAGAACAGGGATGAAGCTCGGGAGCTCCATGGCCGCGTCCCCTCCCTGTGCCCGGCCCCGTCCCCTCCCCGCACGTGACCCCGAAACTCTCGGGAAAAGGGGAAGCGGCCCCAAATCCGCTGGAGAAATTGTGCAGACCCGGTGACGTCACTGCCAGGAGCTGACTCAGGGGTGGCTCTTGCGACATTTGGGGACATTCCGGGCGTTGGGCGGGGGGGGGGGTGACGGGGTGGTTGGGAGAGTCCCGAGGGGTTTTTTTGGGGGAAAAATACCCCAAATCACTGAATTCCCAAATCCCAAAAATCCCCAAATCCTAAAATCCCCAAAGTAATAATAAAAAACCCCCAAAACTCAAAACATTCCCCCCAAATCTCCAAAACCCCAAAACGGGCACTCAAAAAACCCAGAAAAACCCCAAAACCTCCAACTTCCCCCCCAAAAAACAAATCTCCCCAAAAAGCCCAAATCTCCAAACCACAAGTCCCCCCTGAAAAAAACCAGAAAACCCCCAGAAACCTCCAATCCTGAAAAACCCTAAGATCCAAAAACCTCCAAAACCCTTAAATCCAAAAAATCCAAAAACCCCTCTCAAAACCAAAACCCCTCCAAACACCCCAAAACCTGGAAAAAACCCAACCTCAAAAAAAAAAAAAAAAAAAAAAACACCAAAAAAAACCAACCAAACAAACAAAAAAACCCAAACATAAAAACCCCCAAACACCCAAAAATGTGTCCAAATCCCCCAAAATCCCAAACCTCAAAACCCCAAGCCCCCAAACCCACAGAACCCCCAAAATTGCCCAAAAGCCCAAAACCCCCCAAACCTGAAAACCCCTAAAACCCCCCAAACCCCTAAATTCAAAAAAACACCAAAACACCCTCAAAACCCCCCAAAACCTGAAAAATCCCAACCCCCAAAATAAAAAACAATCCCATAACCCCCCCAAAAAAAACAAAAACCCAAATCCCCAAAACCCACAAAACCCCCCCAAAGCCCCAAACCCAAAACCCACAAAACCCTCCCAAAGCCCCAAACCCTAAACCTGAAAAACCCTAAAATCTCCACACCCCCAAAGCCCCTAAATCCCCAAAACCCCCAAACACCCCCAAACATCCCCAAACACTCCCAAAACCTGAAAATCCCCCAAACCCCAAAATCAAACAACCCAAGCTAAAAACCCCCAAACCCAAAAAAATCCCCTCAAATGTCCCCAAATCCCAAATTTCAAAAAATCCCCAAATCTGCAACACCCCAAAATCCCTCCGAAAAAACCCAAACCCCCAAACCCCCAAAACACCTAAATCCAAAAAAACCCAAACGCCCCACAACACCCCAAAACGCCCCAAACACCCCAGAACCCCAAAAACCCCGACCCCCCCCAAAAAAACAAACATAAGAACCCCAACCCCTCAAAAACCCCAAATCCCCAAACCTCAAAACCCAAACCCCAAAACCGCCCAAAATCTCCCCAAACCCCAAAAGCCCAAAACCCCCAAACTTGAAAAACCCTAAAATACCAAACCCCCCAAAATCCCTAAATCCAAAAACCCCTAAAACCCCTCAAAACTCCAAATACCAAAATCAGAAGCCCCATAAAACCCCCAAGACCAAAATAAAACCCCAAATCCTCAAACCTCAAAACCCCAAACCCCCCAATCCTCCCAAACCTCAAAACCCCCAAACCTGAAAAAACTCAAAACTCAAAAACCCCCAAACCCCAACCCTCCAAATCCAAAAATCACTCCATAAAAACCAAAACCCCAAAAAGCCCAAACCCCACAAAACTCCAAACATCCCTGAACCCAAAAACCCCCAAAACCCCCAAACCCCAAAAAACCCCCAAATGCCCCCAAACCCCAAAAAAACCCCCAAATCCCCCCAAACCCCCAAAACACCAAAAAACTCCAAAAGCCAAAAAACCCCAAAGAAACCTCGAACTCCTAAAACCCCAACCCCCAAAATTTTGGGATCTCCTTGGGGTTTTAGGGGTTTCTGGTGGGGTTTTGGGGTCTCCTTGGAGTTTTTTGGACTCTCCTCAGAGTTTTTTGGGGTCACCTTGGAGGGTTTTTTTTGGGTCCCCTCACGGTTTTTCGGATCTCCTTGAGGGTTTTTTGACATCTCCTTGGGGTTTTTGGGGTCTCCTCGTGGTTCCTGGGCCTGTTCCTGGGGCTTTTATGGGATCTTCTCCTGGGGTTCCGGGCTCTGTCCCTGGGGTTGCTTTTGGGGTCTCTTTGGGTTTTTTTTGGGCCCCCTAGGGCCTCATTTGTGGTTTCTTGTGGGGTTTGGGGGCTCTCATGGTTTCTGTGGGTTTTTCTCCACGTTTCCATGGGGTCTGCTCACAGCTTTTGAGGTCTCTTCTTGGGTTCTGGGGATTTTCTCGTGGGTTTTGGGGTCTCCTGGTGGGTTTTGGGGTCTCTTTGTGGGTTTGGGGGGGGGGTTTCTCAGGGGTTTATGGGGTCTCCTCAAGACTTTTGCGGTCTCTTTAGGGTTTTTGGGATCTCCTTGGAGTTTTTGGGGTCTCCTCGGGGATTTTTTTGGAGTCTCCTCAGGGGTTTTGGGGTCTCCTTACAGGTTTTGGGGTCTCCTTGGGAGTTTTGGGGACTCCTTGTGGATTTGGGGGATTTTTTCTAGGTTTTGGAGTCTCCTCGTGGGTTTTGGGGTCTCTTTGTGGGTTTGGGGGGGTTTCTCAGGGGTTTATGGGGTTTCCTCAAGGCTTTTGGGATCTCCTTGGGGTTTTTTTGTGGGGTGTCCTCATGGGGTTTCATGAAGTCTCCTTGGGATTTTTCGGGTCTCCTCGCGATTTTGGGGGTTTTCTCAGGGCTTTTTGGAGTCTCCACGTGGGTTTTTTGGTTTTTTTCATGGTTTTATGGGGTCTCCACCTTTTTGGGGGGTGTGGTAGGGTGACTTTATGCTGCTTGTATCCCCAATCGTCTGTTCTGTTTGTGCTGTATATTGTGTTCTGTACCTTTAAAACTTGTTCTGGGAGTGAAGGGGGAGAAAGAACAGCGTGCAGTTTGTTTTGAGGAAACTGCCTGACTCCCCCACATTGCTGCTCTCCGGTGTTCGTCCGAGGCACGGACAGCGGTGAGACAGAGATCTCCTGTGCTTTTAGTTAGTTTTAGCTAGCTAGGCAGAGAAGACTCCCTGGACTGGTTTTTTTTTTTTTTCCTTTTTTTCTTGGGACTGTTTAAATCTGCTCAAGACTGAAAAACCCAGAGGAGCAGCGAGGGCTGGCACCTGCGGCCCCGCTGGGCCTGGACCTTCGGAGAGACTGAGTGAGCTGAGCTACACCCACGGCAAGGACTGTCTCTGTTTGCCATCTCTCTTCGGAGCAGGCAGAGGTTTTATTGTTTCATATTATTAATTCTTTGCATTTGTGGGCATTTTGTTTGTTAAATAAATAGTTTTTTCCACTTTTCTCCGAGGAAGTTCTTTTCCCGGACCGGCTGGGGGGAGGGGCCACTTGGGTTTACTCTTCCAGAGGAACCCCTTCGGAGGTTTTCCCCAAATTTGCCCTAAACCAGGACAGGGGGTTTTCTCATGGTTTGGTGGGATTTCCATGGGGTTTTTTGGGGGTTTTCTTCAGGTTTTTGGGGCCTTGTGGTTTTTATGGGGTTTTCTTCTCGTTTCACGGTGACTCCTCATGATTTTGTGGGGTCTCCACGTGGGTTTTTTGGGTTTTCTCATGGTTTTTGGGGTCTCCTCGGGGTTTTTTCAGGGGTCTCCTTGAAAGTTTTGGAGTCTCTTCATGGGTTTTGAGGATCTTTTTGTGGGTTTTAGGGTCTTCTAAGAGACTTTGGGGTGTCCTTGTGGGTTTTGGGCTCTCCTCAAGGGTTTTTATGGGGTGTCTCTGTGGGGGTTTGGGTTCTTTCCTTGAAGTTTTTGGGGTGTCCTCAGGGGTTTTTTTGGGATCTCCTTGGGGTTTTTGAGGTCTCCTTGGGGTTTTTGGGGTCTCCTCATGGTTCCTGGGCTGGTTCCTGGCGCTTTTATGGGATCTTCTCTTGGGGTTCCAGGCTCTGTCCCTGGGGTTGCTTTTGGGGTCTCTTTGGGGTTTTTTGGGGCCTCCCAGGGCCTCTTTTGGGGTTTCTCGTGGGGTTTTGGGCCTCTTGTGGTTTCTGTGGGGTTTTCTCCAGGTTTCCATGGGGTCTGCTCATGGGTTTTCACAGAATCACAGAATCACAGAATGACCAGGTTGGAAGAGACCTTCAAGATCATTGAGTCCAGGCCAGGCCCTAACACCTCAACTAAACCATGGCACCGAGTGCCACATCCAGACTTTTGTTAAACACATCCAGGGATGGTGATGCCACCACCTCCCTCGGCAGTCCATTCCAGAACTTTATCACTCTTTCCATGAAAAACTTTTTCCTAATATCCAACCTGTATTTCCCTTGATGAAGCTTGAGACTGTGTCCTCTTCTTCTGTCAGTTGGTGCCTGGAGAAAGAGACCAACCCCCAACTGACTACAACCACCCTTCAGGAAGTTGCAGAGAGTGATAAGGTCACCCCTGAGTCTCCTTTTCTCCAGGCTAAACAACGCCAGATCCCTCAGCTGTTCCTCACAGGAGTTGTGTTCCAAGCCCCTCACCAGCCTTGATGCCTCCTCTGGACGTGCTCAAGTGTCTCAATGTCCTTCCTGAACTGAGGGCCCAGAGCCTGACACAGCACTCGAGGTGTGGCCTCACCAGTGCTGAGCACAGGGGAAGAATCCCTGCCCTGCTCCTGCTGGCCACACCATTCCTGATCCAGGCCAGGAGCCATTGGCCTTCTTGGCCACCTGGGCACACTGCTGGCTCATGTCCAGCCTGCTGTCCATCACTGCCCCAGGTCCCTTTCTGCCTGGCCACTGTCCAGCCACACTGTCCCCAGCCTAGAGCACTGCAGAGCAGGGTTCTTCCTGATCTGTTCATCAGTTTCTGTTCCTCATTATGAACACAGCGAAACAAACATAAAAATGACGAGCAATTCGTTATTTAAATCCAGGATAACGACCTCATATCCGGCTCCTTTCAACCAACCATTAACTCTTAATTACTTCTGACACATCCAAGCTATCTAAAATCTTGGTTTTTCTAAAATCCTTATTTCTTTTAAAATTCATGTCTCAGAAGGATCTGGAGCAGTTCCTGACTCCATGGATGGACCTGGAGCAGTTTCTGATCCCATGGATGGACCTGGAGCAGTTTCTGATCCCATGGATGAACCTGGAGCTGTTCCTGACCCCATGGAAAGCTCCTGGGGCAGTTCCTGATGCCATGAAAGGATCTGGAGCAGTTCCTGACCCCATGAAAAGTTCCCGGAGCTGTTCCTGACCCCATGGAAAGCTCCTGGAGCAGTTCCTGACCCCATGGAAGGATCTGGAGCAGTTTCTGACCCCATGGATGGACCCTGTGGAAACCGAATCCTGTCCCCGAGTAGGAGCCGGTGGCAGAGACCAAGGCCCCGTTCCCAATGCCGGGCACGGAGCTCTGCTGAGGGGGTTTATTGATCATTCCAGGGAATTCCCAGCTCTGCTGAGGGGGTTTATTGATCATTCCAGGGGAATTCCCAGATCTCTGCTGAGGGGGTTTATTGATCATTCCAAGGGAATTCCCAGGGCTCTGCTGACGGGGTTTATTGATCATTCCAAGGGAATTCCCAGGGCTCTGCTGAGGGGGTTTATTGATCATTCCAGGGGAATTCCCAGCTCTGCTGAGGGGGTTTATTGATCATTCCAGGGAATTCCCAGGGCTCCCAGGGGTCGGGGGTTCCTCCAGCAGGCGATCTCCTCCGGCCGCTGGACGGGGTCGGCACACGGGGTCACCGGCGCTGGCGGCCCTGAAAACCAGAGCCCAACCCCTGACCCACCGTGCCCTGGGGGGTACTGGGGTGAACTGGGGGGTACTGGGGTGAGCTGGGGGGTACTGGGGGTACTGGGGGGTACTGCGGGGTGCTGGGGGGATCTGGGGGGTACTGGGACACACTGGGGTGTACTGGGGGGTACTGGGGTGGGCTGGGGGATACTGGGGTATACTGGGGGATACTGGGGTGTGCTGTGGGATCCTGGGACACACTGGGGTGAACTGGGGGATACTGGGGGACACTGGGGGGTACTGAGGAACACTGAGGGGAACTGGGACACACTGGGGGATACTGGGGGACACTGGGGTGCACTGGGGGACACTGGGGTGTACTGGAGTGTACTGGGGGATAGTGGGACACACTGGGGTGTACTGGGGGATACTGGGACACACTGGGGTGTACTGGGAGGATACCTGTCCCCACCCCTCTCCATCAGGAAACAGGAATTGGGGCCCTGGATGGAGCCAGGAAAGGGCTGGGCTCCCCAGATCCATGGGAGCCCCCGATCTCCTCTCCCTGGGATGATCCAGACCCTCCCAGACCCCTCCCAGCCCCCCACAGCAACCCTGGGGGTCTCCAGAGCCCCCTGGGCAGGAGGAAATCCTTGGGGACATCTTTGTCCAGCACTCAAGTGTCTCCTAGTGTGCCCCAGTACAGCCCAGTACACCTTGGTGTCTCCCAGTACCCCCCAGTGTGTCCCAGTGTGCCCCAGTACAGCCCAGTACCCCCCGTGTCCCCAGTTCCCCCCAGTATCCCCCAGTACCACCCAGTGTCCCCCAGTTTCCCCCAGTATCCCCCAATGTACCCCAGTATCCCCCAGTACCCCCCAGTACCCCCCAGTACACCCCAGTGTCCCCAGTTCCCCCCAGTACCCCCCAGTATCCCCCAGTCCCCCCCAGCACCCCCCAGCACCCCCAGGACACGGGGCAGGCACAGACCCCTCTGTGTCCCTCTGCTGTCCCCAAGCTCTGCCTCCCCGGGGGCTCCGGGGTCCCCCAAACCCCCCCAGGAGCCCTTGGGGGACCAGAGACCCCCAGGGATTTCCCCACTGGACACTCCCGGGGATTTCCCACCAGAGACCCCCAGGGATTTCCCCACTGGACACTCCTGGGGATTTCCCACCAGAGACCCCCAGGGATTCCCCACAGGAGCCGCCCAAGGGGCAGCCACGGGGGGCTGGGGAGAGATGGGGGGTACTGGGGGGTACTGGGGGGTACTGGGGGGTACTGGCAGCTGCTGGGATGTACTGGGGGATACTGGGGTGTACTGGGCTGTACTGGGGAACACTGGGAGAGACTGGGATGTACTGGAGGTTCTGTGGTGTACTGGGGCACACTGGGGTGTACTGGGGGATACTGGGCTGTACTAGGGTGTACTGGGAGGCACTGGGTTTTATTGGGGGATACTGGGACCCACTGGAGGATACTGGGGCACACTGGGGTGACCCCAAGCATCGTGGCCATGCCAGGGGAGGCTCTGGGCCCCGCAGAACTCGGGGTACTCACCTCAGACCTCTTCACTGGAAAGGCTCTCGCTCCCCCCTGCAGAGAGACCCAGGGATGTCACCGGGGGGTCCCCATTCCCAGCACAGTGTCCCCAACCCCAGTGAGGTGTCCCCAGCCCCAGCAAGATGTCCCCAGTCCCAGTGAGATGTCCCCAGCCCCAGTGAGGTGTCCCCAGTGCCCCCCAGTGTCTCCCAGTATGCCCCAGTACCCCCCAGTGTGCCCCAGTCCCAGTGGGGGATGGAAGGGTTGGGGTGAATGGGGGTTCCTCAGTGAGGAGGAGGAGGAGGAGGAGGAGGAAGAAATTCCAGTGTGGGGCACACAGGGCCTGAAGCTTGGGGTGGGTGGGTGGGACAGGGGACAAGTCCCGAGGGTTTTGGGAGAGGCTCTGGGAGTGGGGGGACGAGGAAGGGGATTTGGGGACATCCCACACGGGGGCAACAGGAAAGAGAAAGGGAGGAAAGGGGACAGGAAATGGGGACTGAGGCACTGTGGGGGCTACTGGGGTGCACTGGGATAACTGGGATTACAGTGGGACAACTGGGATGGCACTGGGATAGCTGGGATTGCAGTGGGATAACTGGGATTGCACTGGGATAACTGGGATTACAGTGGGACAACTGGGATGGCACTGGGATAGCTGGGATTGCACTGGGATAACTGGAATTGCACTGGGATAACTGGAATTGCACTGGGATAGCTGGGATGGCACTGGGATCACTGGGATTGTACTGGGATAACTGGGATTGCAGTGGGATGGCTGGGATGGCACTGGGATTACTGGGATTGCACTGGGATAACTGGGATTACAGTGGGGCACCTCTCTGGGAACAACTGGGGTGGACTGGGAAAACTGGGAATACAACAGGGGCCCTCTCTGGGAAGCACTGGGGAGCACTGGGCTGTACTGGGATGGGTGGGAATACACTGAGGGGGGCTCTCTGGGAAGCACTGGGATGTACTGGGGTGCACTGGGAGGATCTCAGCCCTGAGGGTCCCAGAACTCCCAGAACTCACCTCGCTCCTCCCGACTGTGGCTTCCCCCTGCGGGGAGACGGTGACAATGTCACTGGCGTGTCCCCAGCCCCAGTAAGGGACGGGATGGACAAACTGGTTCCCAGTTCCCACAGCAGGTGTGCCCCCCCAATCCAGAACTTACCATGATGGTGGAACCTCCTCCTGGGTCCATGGTGGCCTGGGAAGGGCAGCAATGGGACACTCAGGATTGAACCTTATGTGTCCCCAGGTGTCCCCAGCCCCAGCGAGGTGTCCCCAACCCCAGCGAGGTTATGGGGCTGAAGGGGGACACAGGGGTCCCTAAAACCCCCAGCCCACGGCCGCCCCCGCTCCAAGAAGGAAAACCCCTGAGGGGAAGCCCAGAGATCGCAGCTCAAAGCTCACCAGGATGAGGGAATCCTCCCCCGGAGCCAAAATCGTGGTGACAAACCCAGCCCCGTCTCGGGTCCAGGTAGCATCCCCTCCGAGGCCGAGCGTCTGCCGGGGAGCACAGCAGGATGGAGAGGAGCAGGGCCACGCCGAGTACAGCCACCTTCATCTTCCTCTTGGAGCGGGGAGCGCTGCCTGAGGCTGCAGCAGGGCAGGAGAGCCTTTATCCCTGCCAGGACTCCCCCCTGCGCCCTCCCCGACAGCCCCCAGGCCAAAGCCCGGCTTGGCACAGCCCCCAGCCCTGGCATCCCTCCAGCTTCCCACATGGGGCAGCTGCCCCTGGAAGGGCCCGGGCACCCGGGGAGGGGCCCAGGGGGGCAGGCAGGGATCCAAAGGCAGCTGGGGACCCTGTGGGGACAAGCCCCACTCCAACACAATCCATCCCCCAACAGCCCCCAGTGCCACATCCCCCAGCTCCCGCTGTCCCTGCCCTCCCAGAGCTTTCCCTGTGGGACACCCCGGAGCTGAGGCCCGGCCCCAAACCTGCTGTGTCCCAGCAGAATTGTCCCTGTGCCCACTCCAGCCCCTTGGCTGAACAGGGGGCTGGGCTGACCCCTCTTCTCGGGGCACCAGGAGCCCGGGATCAGGGAGAACGGGGAGGTGGGAGCACAGCAGGGTCAGGGCCACGGGAACAGCTGGGTGACCACCATCTCCAGTCTCTGCAGGCCCTGGGGAGTGCTGGGCAATGGTGGCACTGGGACACCAGGGCTGGGCTCGGGGCAGTGCTGGGGTGGCCGCAGTGTCCGGTTCCAGCCCGTTCCAGGCACTGCAGCCCCAAACTGCTCCAGGCCCCCCGGGGAAGCTCCCCTGCCCTGCCCCACCATCCCAGCCAGGACCACCATGTCCTGCTGGATGCCCCCAACCCCGCTCTGCTGAGCTGTCCCAGCCATGGGGTGCCAGGGTCTCTGTGCCCAGCAGGGCTGTGGCTCCAGCCTGGGCTGGCACTGGGACACGGCTCCCGCAGCTGCCCTGGACCCAGGGATGGCCCTGCCCTGCCCTGGTGCCAGCGCTGTCCCCGAGCAGGGGTCACCTTCCCACCCGAGGGTCCCGCACTCCTGTCCTGGCTCAGAGGCCCTGTCAGGGTGACCCCCGAGGGCACAGAGCAGGGACAGTCCCTGGCCAGGGCTCCCAGCAGCTGCCAGTGCCTCCGTTCTCCACTGACATTCCGGGACATTGCCAGGAGATGTTCCCTGCTCACGGGACACTGACCACACAGAAGGGACCTGTTGTGGGACAGGTGGCAAAACCCTTCAGGCTCCTGACTTGACTGTTTGTGTTGGATTTTCCCAATCAGTGACCTGGAAGATTTTTCCTTTTGCCTGTTGGTGCTTGTGCCTCCTTTGTTGGGGAATTGAGGAGCGTTGATCCTGGAGGGGCCCAGGGACATTTCCAGCCCCTGGACACCTGAGGGGCCGTTCTGGATGACCCCAGCTGTGGGTTCATGGACTCTGCACAGACGTGCTCCTGTTTGCGGATCAGCAGCTCCTTGGAACATGGAAATGTTCCCTTTTTGTTATCTGATGGAGAGATGGGTTAGAGAATTGACCAGGGGGGTCTGAGGTGCAGCAGATCTGTTCTGGACTGTGTCCCTTCCTCTCCCTGAGCAGGACTGTCAGCAACTTGGGAGACTTCTGATTTTCCTGTCCTCTTCCTGTGGGATTTTTTCCACACTTAGGTTCCAAATCAATTCCTGGCCCGGCCATTCTCCCCAGGCTGTGACCACAGGGAGGTGTTGCTGTGGGCCACAGGGGGGAAAAGAGGAGCCTGTTCTCCCCACACTGACATCTCCCTGCCAAATTCCCCAGAGCCCTCCAGTTCCCAGACTCCCTCAGCAGCTGCGGGGTTGGGTAGAGTGGGGGAGGCAGGACAGGAGCAGGGGGTCTCAGTGCTGTTGTGGTGCTTTGGCTGGGATAACTGGCTGGTGAACAGTTGCTGGCCATAGCAATGCCTTGCCAGGTCTCCCCATCAGTTTCTCTGCCTGTGCCATGCTCCTGCTCCTGCTGCTGTTGGGACAGGTGGGTTTGGCCACCAAACCTCTCTGCTCCATGGGGGCTTTCTGGGAAGTGCTGAAAAATCCTGGCCTTGATCTTGGTCAGGCATTGGAGCTCTGTGCTGGGCCATCCCTCTGCTTTGAGCACGGAGACAATTCCCAATTTCACTTCTTGCCTTTTGTCCTCCAAGGTGTTCTCAGCAGAGGACACACAGAGTGGCACCTGCCCCACCCGTGCCTCCCTCGTAGCTGTGCTGCCCCTGATTCCAACAATTCCTCAGTGTCTTGAACATCCTTGTGAAACTACAATCCTCCCGGTGGTGCTTCTCAGGAAGAGTTTCCCAGCTTTTCCTGGGGTTCACCAACTCTTTTGGAAGATCCCCCAGGGATTTGCCCCACCCCAAAGCAGTGCAGGCATGGCTGACACTGTGGGGAAACACAGGCAGGTCTCTCTGAAGGTTGTCACCTCCAACAGGCTGGGGCTTCCAGCCCAGCAGGTTCAGGAGGAGAGAGTGTTGTGAGGTTGGAACCAAGGCAGCCTCAGCACCAAGTCTGTCTGACACAGCTGGGCCCATCCAGCCCCTGCTCTGCACCCAGGGAGGGGAACAGGGCAGGATTGCATCTCCAGACACACCAACACCAGACCATGGGCCTTGGCTGCACTGGCTGCCCCGGAGCCAGGAAGGATCGTAGAAACAGGGGCTGACCTGGGAGAGATGCAAAAAGATTTCAGCCACTCTCTGAGAGAGCAAACCATCAGCTGGTGACTCCAGTGACAGATCCCGGGGCCAAGAGTCAGGACTGAGATGGTTCAGAGCCCAGCTGGGGATTCCTTGCTGGAGATCTGGGCAGTGAAGGTGGTTTGGGAATGGGGCAGCAGTCCCTCTGCAGTCCTTCCTCCCAATGGCCATCCACTTCCAAACTCCTCCAGCAGCCCACGGGACAGGAGAAGAGTGCTCAGGTTTCGTGTTCTGCCTACGATGGTGTGTGGAGAAGTTTTTTCATGAGACCCAAACTGGGGATCACAGGCTGGTGGTGAAACCTTGATTTGGGTTCTGAAGCCAGGGGGAGGTTTGCCTGAGGCACAGGGAATGCCAGGGGGCCCTGGTTTTGTTTCCAGGATGATCCTGTCCCAGCTCAGAGGCCCTGTCAGGGTGACCCCCAAGGGCACAGAGCAGGGACAGTCCCTGGCCAGGGCTCCCAGCAGCTGCCAGTGCCTCCGTTCTCCACTGACATTCCGGGACATTGCCAGGAGATGTTCCCTGCTCACGGGACACTGACCACAGAGAAGGGACCTGTTGTGGACAGGTGGCAAAACCCTTCAGGCTCCTGACTTGACTGTTTGTGTTGGATTTTCCCGAGCAGTGACCTGGAAGATTTTCCTTTTGCCTGTTGGTGCTTGTGCCTCCTTTGTTGGGGAATTGAGGAGTGTTGACCCAGGAGAGGCCCAGTGGAGGTGAAGCTGCTCAACAGAGGAATTTCCAGCCCCTGGACACTGAAGGGGCCATTCCAGATGCCCCCAGCTGGGGGTTCCTGGGCTCCTGTTTCCAGATCAGCGCTTCCCTGGAACACGGCTCAGGGCTGATTGAGTCTACCAGCACCAAATTCATGGAAAACACCAAGCTGGGTGGGCCTGTGGATCTGGTGCTGGGCACGAAGGCTGTGCAGAAGGATCTGGGCAGGCTGGATGGATGGGCTGGGGCCAAAGGTGTGAGGGTCAATAAGGCCAAGTGCTGGGTTCCACACCGGGGTCACAACAACCCCATGGAATGCTCCAGGCTGGGGCAGACTGGCTGGAAAACTGGAAAAGGTCCTGGGGTGCTGGTGACAGTGTCTGAACATGAGCACAGGTGTGCCCAGGTGGGCCAGAGGCCAAGGGCACCCACGCTGTCCCAGCCGTGGGGTGGCAGCAGGAGCAGGGCAGTGACAGTCCCTGTGCTGGGACTGCTGAGGCCCCTTGAGGGCTGTGTCCAGTTCTGGGTCCTCATGGCCAGAGAGGCCACACTGAGGGGCTGGAGCATGTCCAGAGAAGGGAACAGAGCTGTGGAAGGTGCTGCAGCACCAGGTGTGTCCAGGGTGGGCTCAGGCTGGAGAAAGGAGGCTCAGGGGTGAACCTTCTCACTCTCCACAACTCCATGACAGGAGGGAGCAGCCAGGTGGGGTTGGGCTCTGCTGCCAGGGAACAGGGACAGGATGAGAGGGAACAGCCTCAAGCTGTGCCAGGGGAGTTTTAGGTTGGCCATCTGGATGAATTCCTTAATGGAAAGAGTTGTCAGGCCTTGGAAGGGGCTGCTCGGTGAGATGATGGAGTCCCCATCCCAGAGGTGTCCAAGGAAGGCCTGGACGTGGCACTCAGGGCTCTGGTCTGGTGACAAGGTGGGGATCGATCCCAGGGTGGCCTTGATGGTCTTGGAGGCCTTTTCCAACCACAGTGATCCTAGGAGTCTGGGATTGCCCTGCAGAAATGCTTTTTGTCTTTTTTTTCCCCCTGCCAAGTCCTGTACTTGAGCTTCCTGTCTCCAGGGAGGTTCCCCACCCCACTTCCTCCTGTCCAAGCCCTGTCCCACAGACAGAACCACGGGGTGACACATGGGCTGTGGCACCAGTGCTGCTCCCTTGAGCAGAAACTCTTGGTAGCTGAGACAGTGTCAATAGGAGCAGGAAAAACATCCTTCCCTAAAAGCTGGGATCACTGTAGGGACAGTTTCTCCAGAGCTGAGACACATTCCTGAGGGAGGCAGGGACATTGCCAGTTCCTGGGCTGGGTGGCCTGTCCAGCTCATTATCCCTGTCCCGCTCCTGGTGAACAACATCAGCGCACTTTGCACAAACTCTCTCGGCATGGACAGCGTGTCCTGGATTCCATCCAGGTGTTGGGATGGCTGCTTGTTCTCCAGGTTGCTGTAAATTCCTCCTCCACAGGTGTTTATCGCTTCGGAAGGAATCTCCGTGCCAGCCTGGTTTTCCACCCAAGCGATAAAGAGTGGGACACCTACTCCGGGCAAAACGGCGGCACGGGCGTCTCTGAACTCTTGGGTTCAGTGACTTAGAGACCTTTCTTCAGCGCAGGCAGAAACAGGGAATAAGGAAGGGAAATCTGCTGTCTCAGATCCAAGGATTT
>JADMLD010000640.1:0-129954 GCA_017589585.1 Phylloscopus whistleri
AAATGCAGAGAGAACACAGAGCTGGGAATTCAGGGGAGGGTTTGGGTGGAAATGCAGAGAGAACACGGAGCTGGGAACTCAGGGGAGGGTTTGGGTGGAAATGCAGAGAGAACACAGAGCTGGGAATTCAGGGGAGGGTTTGGGTGGAAATGCAGAGAGAACACGGAGCTGGGAATTCACAGAAGGGTTTGGGTGTAAATCCAGAGAGAACACAGAGCTGGGAATTCACAGAAGGGTTTGGGTGTAAATCCAGAGAGAACACAGAGCTGGGAATTCAGGGGAGGGTTTGGGTGGAAATGCAGAGAGAACACGGAGCTGGGAATTCACAGAAGGGTTTGGGTGTAAATCCAGAGAGAACACAGAGCTGGGAATTCAGGGGAGGGTTTGGGTGGAAATGCAGAGAGAACACAGAGCTGGGAATTCAGGGGAGGGTTTGGGTGTAAATCCAGAGAGAACACAGAGCTGGGAATTCAGGGGAGGGTTTGGGTGGAAATGCAGAGAGAACACAGAGCTGGGAATTCAGGGGAGGGTTTGGGTGTAAATCCAGAGAGAACACAGAGCTGGGAATTCAGGGGAGGGTTTGGGTGTAAATCCAGAGAGAACACGGAGCTGGGAATTCGTGGGAGGGTTTGGGTGGAAATCCAGGGAGAACACAGAGCTGGGAATTCACAGAAGGGTTTGGGTGTAAATCCAGAGAGAACACAGAGCTGGGAATTCAGGGGAGGGTTTGGGTGGAAATGCAGAGAGAACACGGAGCTGGGAATTCACAGAAGGGTTTGGGTGGAAATCCAGGGAGAACACAGAGCTGGGAATTCAGGGGAGGGTTTGGGTGGAAATCCAGGATCTGTCCCCAAATCTGTCCCCCCTGCCCTCTCCAGGTGTGTCCCCACCTGCTCGTAGATGGTTTTCTTCAGCTCCAGCAGCTCCTGGAGCCCCTTGAGCTTCACCTCCAGCTCCGTGCGGTGCAGGGTGCTGACATCCAGATCCTGCAGGGAGGGAAAGGTGTCGTGGTTTAGGGCAAATTTGGGAGGAAATTTTTTAGGCAGCTTTTTTTTTACTTTTCTTTGTAGTTGGTTAATATAGCTTAGCTAAAGCTAAAAAGCTTCAGTTTTCTTTTTTTCTTCTTTTTTCTTTTTCTTTTTTTTCCTCTTTTCACCTTTCTTTAAAACTATTCAAACCTCCCCAAACTAAAATCTCACTGTCACCCTGGCTGGAACACTGTCACCTGGCCGGAATACTGTCACCCTGGCTGGGACACTGTCACCCTGGCTGGAACACTGTCACCCTGGCTGGAACACTGTCACCTGGCCGGAATACTGTCACCCTGGCTGGAACACTGTCACCCTGGCTGGGACACTGTCACCCTGGCTAGAACACTGTCACTCTGGCTGGAACACTGTCACCCTGGCTGGGACACTGTCACCTGGCCGGAACACTGTCACCTGGCCGGAATACTGTCACCCTGGCTGGAACACTGTCACTCTGGCTGGAACACTGTCACCTGGCCGGAACACTGTCACCCTGGCCGGAACACTGTCACCCTGGCTGGAACACTGTCACCCTGGCTGGAACACTGTCACCTGGCTGGAACACTGTCACTCTGGCCGGAACACTGTCACCCTGGCCGGGACACTGTCACCCTGGCTAGAACACTGTCACCCTGGCCGGAACACTGTCACCCTGGCTGGAACACTGTCACCCTGGCTGGAACACTGTCACTCTGGCTGGAACACTGTCACCCTGGCTGGAACACTGTCACCCTGGCTAGAACACTGTCACCCTGGCCGGAACACTGTCACCCTGGCTGGAACACTGTCACCCTGGCTGGAACACTGTCACTCTGGCTGGAACACTGTCACCCTGGCCGGAACACTGTCACCTGGCCGGAACACTGTCACCTGGCCGGAACACTGTCACCCTGGCTGGAACACTGTCACCCTGGCCGGAACACTGTCACCTGGCCGGAACACTGTCACCCTGGCTGGAACACTGTCACCCTGGCCGGAACACTGTCACCCTGGCTGGAACACTGTCACTCTGGCTGGAACACTGTCACCCTGGCCAGAATACTGTCACCTGGCCGGAACACTGTCACCCTGGCTGGAACACTGTCACTCTGGCTGGAACACTGTCACCCTGGCTGGAACACTGTCACTCTGGCTGGAACACTGTCACCTGGCCGGAACACTGTCACCTGGCCGGAACACTGTCACCCTGGCTGGAACACTGTCACCCTGGCCGGAACACTGTCACCTGGCCGGAACACTGTCACCCTGGCTGGAACACTGTCACCCTGGCCGGAACACTGTCACCCTGGCTGGAACACTGTCACTCTGGCTGGAACACTGTCACCCTGGCCGGAATACTGTCACCTGGCCGGAACACTGTCACCCTGGCTGGAACACTGTCACCCTGGCTGGAACACTGTCACTCTGGCTGGAACACTGTCACCCTGGCTGGGACACTGTCACTCTGGCTGGAACACTGTCACCTGGCCAGAATACTGTCACCCTGGCTGGAACACTGTCACCTGGCCAGAATACTGTCACCCTGGCTGGAACACTGTCACCCTGGCTGGGACACTGTCACCCTGGCTGGAACACTGTCACTCTGGCTGGAACACTGTCACCTGGCCGGAATACTGTCACCCTGGCTGGGACACTGTCACCCTGGCTGGGACACTGTCACCCTGGCTGGAACACTGTCACCCTGGCTGGGACACTGTCACCCTGGCTGGAACACTGTCACTCTGGCTGGAACACTGTCACCTGGCCGGAATACTGTCACCCTGGCTGGAACACTGTCACTCTGGCTGGAACACTGTCACCCTGGCTGGAACACTGTCACCCTGGCTGGAACACTGTCACCCTGGCTGGAACACTGTCACTCTGGCTGGAACACTGTCACCTGGCCGGAACACTGTCACCCTGGCTGGAACACTGTCACCCTGGCCGGAACACTGTCACCTGGCCGGAACACTGTCACCCTGGCTGGAACACTGTCACCCTGGCTGGAACACTGTCACCTGGCCGGAACACTGTCACCCTGGCTGGGACACTGTCACTCTGGCTGGAACACTGTCACCCTGGCTGGGACACTGTCACTCTGGCTGGAACACTGTCACCTGGCCAGAATACTGTCACCCTGGCTGGAACACTGTCACCTGGCCAGAATACTGTCACCCTGGCTGGGACACTGTCACCTGGCCAGAATACTGTCACCCTGGCTGGAACACTGTCACCTGGCCAGAATACTGTCACCCTGGCTGGAACACTGTCACCCTGGCTGGGACACTGTCACCCTGGCTGGAACACTGTCACTCTGGCTGGAACACTGTCACCTGGCCGGAATACTGTCACCCTGGCTGGGACACTGTCACCCTGGCTGGGACACTGTCACCCTGGCTGGAACACTGTCACCCTGGCTGGGACACTGTCACCCTGGCTGGAACACTGTCACTCTGGCTGGAACACTGTCACCTGGCCGGAATACTGTCACTCTGGCTGGAACACTGTCACCTGGCCGGAACACTGTCACTCTGGCTGGAACACTGTCACCCTGGCTGGAACACTGTCACCTGGCCGGAACACTGTCACCCTGGCTGGGACACTGTCACTCTGGCTGGAACACTGTCACCCTGGCTGGGACACTGTCACTCTGGCTGGAACACTGTCACCTGGCCAGAATACTGTCACCCTGGCTGGAACACTGTCACCTGGCCAGAATACTGTCACTCTGGCTGGAACACTGTCACTCTGGCTGGAACATTGTCACCCTGGCCACTCCAGGCTCACCCTCCTGTGGAACTGGGACTCATCCCCTCCCTGTCACTCTCCAGACCTCGTCATCCCAACCCAGCTGAGCCTGGATCCCCTCCAGGCCCTCCCCTGACCCTGCAGAGCCCATCCAGGGGGAATCCTCCCCTTCCCTCTGACCTTTTTCAGCTCCATGAAGGTGAATTCCATCCCACTGCAGAGGCGAATCTCATCCTCGTACCTGCGGAGTGCCCAGAGCAGGGGATCAACCCCAGGGAAACCCAGGGACCCCCAGGCTTGTCCTGAGACCCCCCCAAAGCATCCAAACTTTCTGCTTTTCCTGGGATTTCCCCCCCTCCTCGAGGCCCATCCTGGGCAGGGGTGAGGAGAAGCTGCCCCATTCCAGCTGTCCTGGAACACCAGGAGTGTGGGAAACACTAAAAGCAAAAAAAAAAAAGATTTTTAGGAGCTGGAAAAGAAGGCCTCAAAGAGAAAAAGCTGAGATCTCAGAATCTGCAGCAACTGAGAAAAGTTTGGAACCAGGAAAGATTCAGCAGTATATACTAGCATATATATAATAGTGTATATAATATATAATAGTGTATATATAATAGTATATTATGGGATGGGGCAGGGCCAGGCAGCAAAGCCTCAGTCCCTGATTCTGAGGGGGAAATTGGGAATATTCCAGCCCTGGTTGGCTCCTGGGACAGGTGTGTGGTGATCCCAGATCCCAGGGTCCAGTCTGGGCCCAGCTGGGCTTGGTCAGAGCAGGAGACAGATGGGATGGGATGAGCTGGGGGTCAGTGTGTCCCTCGGCTGCTGGACACGGATGAGCTGGGGGTCAGTGTGTCCCTCGGCTGCTGGACACGGATGGGCTGGGGGTCGGTGTGTCCCTCGGCTGCTGGACACGGATGAGCTGGGGGTCAGTATGTCCCTCAGCTGCTGGACACGGATGGGCTGGGGGTCAGTGTGTCCCTCAGCTGCTGGACACGGATGGGCTGGGGGTCAGTGTGTCCCTCGGCTGCTGGACATGGATGAGCTGGGGGTCGGTGTGTCCCTCAGCTGCTGGACACAGATGAGCTGGGGGTCGGTGTGTCCCTCGGCTGCTGGACACGGATGGGCTGGGGGTCAGTGTGTCCCTCAGCTGCTGGACACGGATGGGCTGGGGGTCGGTGTGTCCCTCAGCTGCTGGACACGGATGAGCTGGGGGTCAGTGTGTCCCTCGGCTGCTGGACACGGATGGGCTGGGGGTCAGTGTGTCCCTCGGCTGCTGGACACGGATGGGCTGGGGGTCAGTGTGTCCCTCGGCTGCTGGACATGGATGAGCTGGGGGTCAGTGTGTCCCTCGGCTGCTGGACACGGATGAGCTGGGGGTCAGCGTGTCCCTCGGCTGCTGGACATGGATGAGCTGGGGGTCAGTGTGTCCCTCGGCTGCTGGACACGGATGAGCTGGGGGTCAGTGTGTCCCTCAGCTGCTGGACACGGATGGGCTGGGGGTCAGTGTGTCCCTCGGCTGCTGGACACGGATGAGCTGGGGGTCAGTGTGTCCCTCGGCTGCTGGACACGGATGGGCTGGGGGTCGGTGTGTCCCTCGGCTGCTGGACACGGATGAGCTGGGGGTCAGTATGTCCCTCAGCTGCTGGACACGGATGGGCTGGGGGTCAGTGTGTCCCTCAGCTGCTGGACACGGATGGGCTGGGGGTCAGTGTGTCCCTCGGCTGCTGGACATGGATGAGCTGGGGGTCGGTGTGTCCCTCAGCTGCTGGACACAGATGAGCTGGGGGTCGGTGTGTCCCTCGGCTGCTGGACACGGATGGGCTGGGGGTCAGTGTGTCCCTCAGCTGCTGGACACGGATGGGCTGGGGGTCGGTGTGTCCCTCAGCTGCTGGACACAGATGAGCTGGGGGTCAGTGTGTCCCTCGGCTGCTGGACACGGATGGGCTGGGGGTCAGTGTGTCCCTCGGCTGCTGGACACGGATGGGCTGGGGGTCAGTGTGTCCCTCGGCTGCTGGACATGGATGAGCTGGGGGTCAGTGTGTCCCTCGGCTGCTGGACACAGATGAGCTGGGGGTCAGCGTGTCCCTCGGCTGCTGGACACAGATGAGCTGGGGGTCAGCGTGTCCCTCGGCTGCTGGACATGGATGAGCTGGGGGTCAGTGTGTCCCTCGGCTGCTGGACACGGATGGGCTGGGGGTCAGTGTGTCCCTCGGCTGCTGGACACGGATGGGCTGGGGGTCAGTGTGTCCCTCGGCTGCTGGACACGCTGTGGGGTGTTGGCAGTGCTGGATCAGGGCAGGCTGAGCTCCCAGGGAGGCCGTGGCACCCCTGCTCTTCCCTGCTCGCCTCGTGTGCCTCTCAGCCCGAGGGGCACAGGACATTCCGTGGGATCAGGGAGCAGAGCCAGCCCAGCCGGCCCAACGCGCTCCTGCCACGCTCCGGGACCGTGACTCACCCGGGGCTGGAGCATTCCACAGGCACATCCCAGCCCTCATCATCTCCCAGGAGATCGTCCCGGGGCACCGCGGCAGGGCAAACCCCTTGAGACAGCGTCTGCTCACCCCGGGCTCCTCTGGATGGGGAGCCAGATCTCAGGCTGGCTTAATTCCCTCCTGGATGTGCCCTGAATGTGCCTGTGATCCCTCCCTGGATGTGCCCGTGTCCCCTCCCTGCATGTGCCCGTGTCCCCTCCCTGGATGTACCCGTGATCCCTCCTGGATGTGCCCGTGTCCCCTCCTGGATGTGCCCGTGTCCCCTCCCTGGATGTGCCCCTGTCCCCTCCCCAGATGTGCCCTGGATGTGCCCGTGATCCCTCCTGGATGTGCCCGTGTCCCCTCCCCGGATGTACCCTGGATGTGCCCGTGTCCCCTCCCTGGATGTGCCCGTGATCCCTCCCTGGATGTGCCTGTGTCCCCTCCCTGGATGTGCCCGTGTCCCCTCCCTGCATGTGCCTGTGTCCCCTCCCTGGATGTGCCCGTGTCCCCTCCCTGCATGTGCCCGTGTCCCCTCCCTGCATGTGCCCGTGTCCCCTCCCTGCATGTGCCCGTGTCCCCTCCTGCATGTGTGAGCTCCCTGGAGAGGGCAGGGATCCTTTGTGCCTCACCTCAGGAGGGGGTTTGGATCCCAGCAAGGATTTCTGAGTCCCTTGGCTTTGGGTTGGACATCTCTGCACAGCCCCAAACCCCCACGGGAGCCTCCAGAGCCTGGGGAAGGTGCTGGGTGTCACTGGGAGGGGAATTTGGGATTCTCTGTGGGATGCAAATGAGCCCCATAATGAGGGAGGCATTGTCTGCTCCTGAGTGGGCAGACAGAGCTGCTCTCTCTTATCTGCATATCTCTAGAGATAAGAGGAGCTCCCCAGAGATAAGAGGCAGCTGCACCTCCCCTGACCTTTGGCTGCCTCCCTGTTCTTGGTCAGGACCATTTGGGGCACAGTTTTGACCTTTTGGTGGAAGCAGAATTGGGCAGAAAACGGCGAAGAGGGAAAGGAAGAAACCCCCACAGCCACAGATCAGAAAATTCCTTCTTTGCAAAGGAATTCCTCCCTGTGAGGGTGGTGAGGGCCTGGAGTGGATTTCCCTGGGGCTGCTCCTGGGTCCCTGGAAGCGTCCAAGGCCAGGCTGGATGGGGCTTGGAGCAGCCTGGGACAGCCCAGAGAGGAAAAAGCTCCAGGAAGAACTCAGAGCCCCTTCCAGTGTCTCCAGGGGAGCTGAGAGGAACTTGGGACAAGAGATGGAGGGAGAGGACAAGGGGAAAATGGCTTGAGGGCACAGAGAGATGGGAGATTGGGCAGGAATTCCTCCCTGTGAGGATGGTGAGCCTTTGGAATGGATTTCCCTGTGGCTGCCCCATCCCTGGAAGCTCCAAGGTTGGAGAGGGCTTTGAGTGGAAGGTGCCACCGTGGCAAGGGTGGCACAGGATGATCCTAAAGGCCCCTCCTAAGCCGTTCTGTGGTGATGAATATCCTGAGCTGGATCATCAAACACAACTCCTCACCCTGCCCAGATCACCCCAAAATCTCTCACCTCCATCCCTCCCCAGCTCCCACCACCTACTTGCTCCGGAAGGCGTCCATGGTGCTCAGGACCTTCGCCAGCTCCGACTCCAGGTTCTCCTGCTCGTAGCTGAGCGCCTTCATCTCCTGGCTCATTTTGCTCATGTACTGCTCGTAGATGGCCTTGATGTCCGAGTCGGAGTGGGAGTTGTCCTGGTCCTTCAGGAAGTTCCACCTGGTGGTCAGGACCTTGTTCTGCTGCTCCAAGCTCTGGACCTGCGGGAGAGGTTTCAGAGGTGTCAGGGACACTGAGAGCCACGAGCAGGGCAGGAGATGTTGGAGACCTCCAGAGGAGCTGCTGAAATCAGCAGATTTCCAGAGGGGAATGAGGGATCCCTTCGAAATCAGGCCTGAGGATGAAGGGTTAGGGAATCATGGAATGCTTTGGGTTGGAAGGGAACTTAAAGATCACCCAGGCCCACCCCCTGGCATGGGCAGGGATAACCTCCCTCCTTCAGGGGACTTTTAGGGGTTTTACCCCTTACCCACTAATTACTCACATGGAATTTGTATAATTTCTCAATAGAACAGAGTGGCATCGAAATAAACACAGTGACATTGGGATAAACACAGTGACATCAGAATAAACACAGTGACATCAAAAATAAACACAGTGACATCAAAAATTAACACGGTGAGATCAAAATAAACAGGTTCGCATTGGGATAAACACAGTGACACTGGGATAAAAGAGTCACTGACAATAGGAATGGTCAGTCCTGTCCCTTTTGCCTGTGACCACGGACTCCTGGAAACAGCTCAGGATCACCAAACCCAGATGTTGAGTCCAACCCAGTGAAGCCCAGGCTGCGGATCCGGGTCAGGCAGGGATGTCCAGGGTCAGCAAAGAGCAGATTTCCCACCCCAGAGAGCACAAAGAGAGGGAGTGACGCTGTTGTGCACCACAATGACAACTCAGAAGGCTGAAAATGACTGTATCTATTTCTAGGGATGGCTTCCCTTTTATAGTGCACCAATTGGATTGGTGAAATGAGGACAAACCTCTTCAGTCACATTGGTCAGAGCGGAGGGACAGCAAGGAGAAATCCCTCCTAGGGAAAGGAATGTAAACAAAGTTACAGCTACAAAAACGTGGCTCTGGTTTCCAGAAAATTCCCTGGGAAAAGAATTTCAGAAAACCAGAACATCTCAGGCACCAACCAGGGCTATATCAGAACCCTCTGCACTCTGTAAGCACAGCACGGAGAGGTTCAGGGAGTGAATCAGAGCAGAGCAGCTCAGACAAAGCTCTGGAGAACATCCCAGGTAATTACAGACTCCAGGTGAGCTGCCTCTGAGAGGACAACGCTGCCCTTCCACCGCCCGCCTTTGAGGAACCTGCTCCTCTTTCCCAATATTCCCAATCTCGCCGAGTTTAACAGTCCTCATCTTCAAAGCTCTTGGCCAACTCCAATTAATTGGCTAATTGCTACCTCTGGGAGCAGCCCCAGTCACGTTTTGGCTCCAGATGCCGGAGTTGCCTCCGAGTTTCCTGTGTTGCATCCCGGGATGACTCAGGGTCGGTGCCGGGCACCGGGGGCACGGGGGGCAGGAGCCACCAGACCTCCAGCCTTGGCCCTGGGGTCCAAAGGAGAGGCAGAATTCCAGCTGCCAACCCAGATGTGGCACCATCTTCCTCCAAATCCTCCTTGTCTGAACGGAGAGAGCAGCCAGGCGAAGCAAAACCATTCCAGTGCTGGGGAGTTTCCAGCAGAAGGGACGGGAGTGTTGGGATGTTCCACGTCTCTCCTTCCCTCCTGGGACGGGAATGGATTGTGCTCACTGTTGTTCCAAGTCCATCTCTGACCTTTAATTAATTCCTGTCCTCCTTCCTACTCCTCAGCTGCTCCTTCTTATCCCTCACATTCCCGTTCACAAACCATCACTGGGCTGAACTGGTTCCAGTTTGGAACTGGGTGACCTCCGAGGTCCTTTCCTGACCCAGACCATCCCATGGTTCTGTGACTCCTGCAATGCCCCCCTCAGTGGAAATCCTCCCTTGCAGAGCCTTTTAGCAGCAGCTTTGCAGAGGGATCGCCCAGCTTTGGCCTCATCCCCTGCAATTTCATGCCTGAACACAGAAGTGGCCCAAGTTTGGTCCTCACCCCTCTGGGCTGCCTGGGATAAAGGCAGGGCCTCAAACAGGGGCTCCAGGGCTTGGCTTTTCCCTGTCCCCTTTTCCATCTGTCTGGAAAACAAATGCCAGCAGATCTGGAACAGCTGGAAAACCACCAGCACCAAACTCCCGTGGTAGCTGTGTGGCCAATTATCCCCAGAATCACCTGCTGGGGATGGAGAGAACATCTGAATCCCTGATTAAAAAGCCAAGTTCCCTTTGACGAGGCAGTGCCATTCCCTTCCACTGGAATGAGGGCCCGGGGCAGGAGCCTGAAGTTGCCACTTGACGCAGCTCTTGAAGCCTTCAAAGGAGCTGAGGAGCTGCAGCTGGAGACCTCGGCCCAGGGGGTGTCCCTGTCCCAGGATCCACACGGATCAGGAGGTCACAGGGTTGGGTTTGTTGGGAAACCTGGAGCTCCCAGCTCTTCCCTCCCTGGCAGCAGGGAACAGCCCATGGTGGTTTTTTTGTCCCTTTCTCCTGCTCTGAGGCCTTTTCTCCCCATCCCTGCTTTGAGGGTCCAGCAAACCTCGGCCTCTCCACCTGGACACTCCAAATTCCAGCCTCCACCAGGTGGGTGCTTCCCACACCAGGTGTTCCCCAAATTCCAATTCTCCATGATCTCAGAAAGGCTCACAGGCCCCTCCAGGAGAGCCAGGGCCCTGCTGGCACTCTCAGGTGTGACTGGGTCACTGCCATCCCCCTTGGAGAGCTCCACTGGAGATGCTCCCAGAGCCTTCTCCCTCCTGGTGTGAATTCAGGTCCTCAGAGAGTTAAAAACGAATCAATCCGGGCCCGCTGGAGGCTGGCAGGAGGAGCTGCGTGAAGCAATCCAGGAGATTACATCTGTTTACGGAGAGCAGGGCTCTGCAGGAACCTGCCTGCTCGGGGGAGTTGTTTTCCTCGGAGAAACTTCTGCCGGCTGTGCAGAGAGATGAAAGCAGAGCTTCCCTGGCCCCTCTCTGCTCAGAGGCCGTGGGCGGGGGGGTCCCCTGGCCCCCCAGGCTGCCGCGGTGGAGGCGGGGATGGGACTGCGGGGATGAGGCTCCGGGGATGAGGCTCCGGGGATGAGTTCCCAGCTCTCTTCAGCAGCCGGGATCGGCATCACTTCCCGTGGCTGTTCGGCCTCCTGTCCTCGGTGCCTCCTGTCCCCCGCTCTGCTCGGGGGTCCCCCGGCAGCTCCCCGTGCTGCCGGGCACAGCCCCCGGGCCTGCGCCTCCCCCAGGGATGCTAAACCTCGCCAGGCAGCGAGCTTGGAAGGAATAACTAATTGGCTAATTAGGCGGGGTGGCCGCAGGCTCAGAGCCCGGGCAGTGCCTGCGCCCCCTCCCCACCGCCAGCCCCCCCAGGCCGCCCCTACCTTCTCGATCAGGGTGACGAACTGGTTGTTGAGCACTTTGATGTCCTCCTTCTCCTGCTGCCGCACCGCCTGGAAGTCGGTGTCGATGTCCAGGCGCACGGGGCCCGGCAGGAGCCTCCCGTCGGCGGAGAACGGGGAGTAGGGCGAGCAGCGCCGGCTGCCCGGGGAGCCCCGGCCCTCGCTGGCCACCGAGCCCCGGCCCTCGCTGGCCACCGAGCCCTGGCCCTCGCTGGCCCCGCCGTCGGGGCTGCGGCGCTCCGGGGACGGGCTGCCGGCGGCTCTGCCGCGGCTCATCCTCGCCGACGCCTCCCCGGAGCAGAGGGAGCCGCTGGAGAAGGCAGAGCAGGGGTTGGTCATGCCCGGGCTGCGGCTCCGGGGAAGGGAAAAGGCAGAGGGAGGAGAGGGCTGAAGGTTTTTGTGGCGGCTGCTGCTGCTGCTGCTGCCTCCGAGAGAGAGGGAGAGCAGTGGAGCTGGGCTGCTGTGATTCCCGTCTCCCGGGCTCGTGGGCTGGTAATGAATTCCAGACACCTGTTCTGCGATGTTCATTAAACGGAGGAGGGTGGAACCCTTGATGGAAATCCAGATCAACCTGTTGGCTTTTTTTTTTTTTTTTTTCCCTCCTCTGTCTGTGTTCGTTCCCTCCTTTCTTCAGGAGCTTGTTTGTGTGAGGAGGACTCAGGCCCTTGCAGCAAAACCAAATCCTCCCAGGTAATTCCGGGCCCAGGCAGCCGCTTCCCTCATCCTTAAAAGGTGAGGAAAGGAATTGGAGGTGCCGGGTTTGGGAAGGACTGCTCCAGGCACAGCTGAGCACAGGGACTCGGCACAAAGGAGCCAGCGTCAGCCCCTGGCTGCTTTCCAGTCCAAATTCACAGGAAGGAACAGTGATACTTTCTTTTTTTTTTTTTTTTTTTTTTTTTTCTTTTCTTTTTAATACAGGAGCATTTAAAACCATAAAGAGCCTGAATTGGCTAAAGAAGGAGTTGGGAAATGCATCCCAAACTTGGTGTGGCTGGAGCTGCTCCTGCTCTGTCACCACAGCGTGGAAGGGTCTGGTGCTGGGGCGTTTTAGAGAGGATAGGTCTGGTTTTAGGGAGGTTAGGTCCAGTTTGTGGAGGATAGGTCTGGTTTCGGGGGAGTAAATCTGTTTTTAGAAATGGTAGGTCTGGCTTTAGGGAAGATGGGTCTGGTTTAGGGAGGGCAGGCCTGGTTTTGGGACCCCTGGGAGTGGGGTCCAAGAGCGCTGTGGTTATACAACACCAGAGACCCTCAGGTGCCCAAAAGTTCTAGTGCCCAACGCAAACATTCCCCAAATAAAAAGAGAGAGTACACCCCACGAGCTGAGTTGTGGTTCTTTCTGCGTGATCACAGAGAAAACATGAAGAAATAAGATAGAAAATCTACTGCTGCTTTGGCACAACGAGTGCGTGAATTAAAGGAAAGCAAGAGGACCTGTGGTCACAGATAGGACAGGGAATGGCCGGAGCTGTGGCCAGGGATGGACAGGGAATGGCCAGAGCTGTGGCCAGGGATGCACAGGGAATGGCCAGAGCTGTGGCCAGGGATGGGACAGGGAATGGCCAGAGCTGTGGCCAGGGATGGGACAGGGAATGGCCGGAGCTGTGGCCAGGGATGCACAGGGCATGGCCGGAGCTGTGGCCAGGGATGGGACAGGGAATGGCCAGAGCTGTGGCCAGGGATGGGACAGGGAATGGCCGGAGCTGTGGCCAGGGATGCACAGGGAATGGCCGGAGCTGTGGCCAGGGATGGACAGGGAATGGCCGGAGCTGTGGCCAGGGATGCACAGGGAATGGCCGGAGCTGTGGCCAGGGATGGGACAGGGAATGGCCAGAGCTGTGGCCAGGGATGCACAGGGAATGGCCGGAGCTGTGGCCAGGGATGCACAGGGAATGGCCGGAGCTGTGGCCAGGGATGGGACAGGGAATGGCCGGAGCTGTGGCCAGGGATGCACAGGGAATGGCCGGAGCTGTGGCCAGGGATGCACAGGGAATGGCCAGAGCTGTGGCCAGGGATGCACAGGGAATGGCCGGAGCTGTGGCCAGGGATGCACAGGGAATGGCCGGAGCTGTGGCCAGGGATGGGACAGGGAATGGCCGGAGCTGTGGCCAGGGATGCACAGGGAATGGCCGGAGCTGTGGCCAGGGATGCACAGGGAATGGCCGGAGCTGTGGCCAGGGATGGGACAGGGAATGGCCGGAGCTGTGGCCAGGGATGCACAGGGCATGGCCGGAGCTGTGGCCAGGGATGGGACAGGGAATGGCCAGAGCTGTGGCCAGGGATGGGACAGGGAATGGCCGGAGCTGTGGCCAGGGATGGGACAGGGAATGGCCGGAGCTGTGGCCAGGGATGCACAGGGAATGGCCGGAGCTGTGGCCAGGGATGGGACAGGGAATGGCCGGAGCTGTGGCCAGGGATGCACAGGGAATGGCCGGAGCTGTGGCCAGGGATGCACAGGGAATGGCCGGAGCTGTGGCCAGGGATGGGACAGGGAATGGCCGGAGCTGTGGCCAGGGATGCACAGGGAATGGCCGGAGCTGTGGCCAGGGATGGGACAGGGAATGGCCAGAGCTGTGGCCAGGGATGCACAGGGAATGGCCGGAGCTGTGGCCACAGGTAGGACAGGGCAGAGCAGCTCCTGGTTCTGCTGCTGGAGCCTCTCCGAGGTCAGCTGGGGTTTAAAGAAACAGAAGAAGGAGAGGATTTATTTCGTGTGTGGTTTGCTTTGTTTTGCTCAGTTTGGCCGCCGGCCCCAGGCTGGGCGGGGCGGGTGTTTCCTGCTCCACCGGGGCTGCGCTGGGCTTGGAGGTTCCAGTTTGGGGCTGAGCACTGCCCAGCTCGGGCTGGGGGATTTGGGAGCCCCTTCCTTCAGCTCTGCTCTGTCCCCGCTCTGCAGGGAGCCTGGGGCCAGGCTGGGGACGTGTTCAGGGTGGGACAGGGGGGCTGAGGGGGACCCATGGCCGTCGAGGGACACTGCCCAGCCCCAGGGACAGGGACAGGGGTGGGGGACACTGCAGGGACAGGAGGTGGGCACAGAGCACTGCAGCCCTTCCTCCCCCTCTCTCCCGCCCTGTGGGGACTGGGAATGGGAGAATTCGATGCCAGACTGGGGGGTATTTGTGGACCCTGGTTTGGAGCTCTGCCACCTTCCTGGGCTCCTTTCCATCCCTGCTCCTTCTCTCACTTCATTGTTCCTTCTCTCACCTTTACTTGTTCCTTCTCCCCCCTCACTCCTCCCATCTCGTGTCCCATTCCCACTCCCCGCTCTTTTCCTTGCTCTCTGCACCTGCCCAGAACCATCGGCATCCCTTCCCTGCTTTCCTCTGGAATCCCAAACCAGGCTCTTTTTTGGCTTCTGGGTGAGACGCGGAGAAGCTGAAACTCAGCCCCAAGCAGGGCGTCAGAGCCCAGGAATGTCCCGCGGGGCTGGGCCGGCCAGGACCTGCCCATGGCAGCTTCACTCCCAGCTGAGCTCTGGCTGGAGGAGTTTCCAGGAAATTTCAGGTATCGAAAAAAAAAACCAAAACCAAAAACCACCTTAAATAGGAGTAAAGCGGGGCGGTGACGTCACCCATTCCCGTGGTGACATCACCCATTCCTGCGGTGACATCACCCGTTCCTGCTGGGATGCCGCCAGCTCTGCCCGCGGTGCACAGGGGGGGAACTGGGTTGGTGCCTGAGATGTTTTTGGTTTTTCTGAAACTCTTTTCTCAGAGAGCTTTCTGTCAGCCAGAGACACGTTTTCCTAACTGTGACCTTTGTTTGCGTTCCTTTCCCTAGGAGGGACTTCGTTATGGATGATATTAATGATTTAGGTAATTTGTGTTAAATGTTACGGGTAATTGATACATAGAGGATATTAAGCAATAACTGGAAGTTGCAGAAACAAAGAAGTCACAGAGAGCCCGGCCTTGGTGCAGGATATTTTGTCATAAGAGATGAAGAAAAGGAGAAAACGGGAGATTTGGTGAGACCATGGTGACCACAGTGGGAGGTCCCCAGGGACATGCTGCGAGGAAGAGGAGAGACTTCATCCACCGACCACCCTGAGAGGGCAGGAGACCCCAGACTCCTGGAGTTGGAGACCCAACTGTGACCAAATATGGGAAAACACGGACTGGGGAGGGACCAAGGGGTGTGTGTGTAACCAAAAAGTGATAAAAATGGGAAACTGTGGGGAAAACGCTGAAATCTGTGCCTGGAGCACGAGCTGAGACTGGTGCTCTCTGTCTCTCCCAGTGCGCTGCTCGCTTCAGCTCCTCGCTTTAATAAAAGTTTTATCTAATTGGCAATCAATTATTGGGTCCTTTATATTCATCAACTTCTCCTTGATGTCCCTCTGGCCTGACCAATGTGATGGAAGAAGTTTGTCTTTCTTTCTTTGGGTTGTTCTCTGTAGAATGGGATAAAAGGGAAGAAATAACCGGAAATAAACGGAGTCATTGCCAGCCTCCTGAGTTGGAGTCCCTGTCGTTGTGGTCTTGAACAGCTCTGTTAATTTGGGAATGGGAGAATTCCAAAGTGGAATTGGCTCCTCCTCTCCCCCGTCCCGCTAACGGGGCAGGAATGAGAGGAGGGAGCGTTTCCCAATCCCCACCGGAGCAAATGACTTCATTCCCTTCGACAGCACCCAGCTCCTGTCCAGACGGGCTCTTGTGTCACTTTAATGAGGCTTTTGTTTGCTCTGGGTGTCCCTCCCAGGCTCCGGAGCACAAAGAGGGAGCTGTGGGTTCTGGGAGCCTCTGGCTCTTCCGGAGCTGCGGGAGGAGCAGGAGCCAGCTCCCTGTTTTGCAACAGGTTCTGTGTGTTAAACACACTGGGATCGGGGGTTGTTTTTGAATTAAAAAAGGGCCTGTGACATCCCAGTGACAGCCGGAGGAGGATTTTGCATCTGGAATTGCAGGCACGTCCTTTAGCCCCAGTTTGGGGGTTTGTGGTCAGAGCAATCCCAGCCTGCAGCAGCTCCTCTCCCAAAATCCGTGTAGCAGCAGGAGCTTTAGGGCTGGGATATCTTTGGGTATGGGGTTTATTTCTTTCCCCTGTGAGGGTCTGGGCTCATCCACAAGCTGGGAGCAGAGGGTGGTGGGAGTGGGAGAGGGGATGGGCCACTGGAGGCAGGAGCTGCGTGGGGACAAACTGAGGGACAAATTCCTGTGGGCTCAGGGTGGCAGCTCCTCGGCTGGAGAACCAGGGCCTTGTGCCTGCAGTTTCCAGGGCCTCATGCCCAAATCACCAGGGGAAAAGTCTGTTTTTCCCATTTTTTCCTGACCACTCTGCCAGCAGCCAGAGGCAGAGGCAGGGAGCTCCTCCTGCTCCGCTGCTCCTGGCCCGGGAGGCTGGGCTGACGTGGCCCGAGGCCCATGGTTGTCCCCACGTGTGTGACGTGTGCCAGGGCCACCCTGTAATCCCTGTAAAATCAGGGACCGGGGCTGAGTCATCCCGAATTTTAACTCCTGGGCTCAGATTCTGAGGTGCTGAGTCACGCCCAGAGCACTGGGGAGCTCATCCTGCCTTGGAGGGGCTGTTCTGCTCTGGGGTTTTTTTGGGTGGCAGAAGCTCTTCCCTGCACTGAGGAGCTCTGGAAGGAAACATCCTTAGCATGGAATTATGGAGTGGCTCAGGTGGGAAGGACATTAAAGCCCATCCAGTCCCACCCAGGCAGGGACACCTCCCACCATCCCAGGCTGCTCCAAGCCCTGTCCAGCCTGGCCTGGGGCCCTTCCAGGGATCCAGGGGCAGCCACAGCTGCTCTGGGCCTCTTGGGGAACTGTTCTTTTTCCTGGCTCTGTTTTTCCCTTTCTCCTTTTCCCGCTGAGCCTCTCTCCTTCCCTGGGAGGTGGGAAGTGCCACAGGTGGAGCTGGAGGCTGGAGTGGGATTTGGGACGCGGGAGGATTTGGGATGTGGGATTTGGGACGCAGGGGGATTTGGGATGCAGACAGGCGTGGGGAGGAGGCTGTTGGGAGCTGCAGGAGGGCTCCAGGTGTGGCCCCTGCTCCATGGAATGCTGCACCTGCTCATCCCTCCCCTCCCAGGGCGGTATCCATGTCCTCCTGGGCGGTGTGGGCAGGCCCAGGGCAATTATCATTACAATTATAATTATTGTTGTCAGCGCTGCCTGCATTGATTAGGAGGGGCCTGGGACAGACGGGCCCCACCCTCTGCTCCATCAGCACCAGGGCTGGGCTGCAGAGGCTTCAAGGCTGCAGCCCTGCCCTTTGCTCCCACTGTCCTTCCTGGTTCCAGCTCCCCACCCTGGAGAAGAGCAGAGCACAGGAGGGAATGGCACCTTCCTCCTGGCTGGCTTCCAGCTTTCTCACCTTTGGGTTCCAAAGATCTTTGCTCCAGTCTGGCCCTGGAGCAGCTGCTGGGATGAAATCCCTGACGGGAGCGACTGGGAAAATCCCAGATTTGGGAGCTCGGTGCTCCCCAGCTCTGTAGTTCCTGCAGGAGAACCCCCTGCCAGCTGGATTGGCCCCTCGGGGGCAGGGATAGCTCGGGGATTACAGAGCTGTAAATTCCTCGTAAAATGTTCTTTGTTTGCTCTGCTCCCGTCCCTTCAATCAGCCAGTGAGTCACGGGGCGGAGGCGTCGCTCCTTCCCGCAGCCCCTCTGCCCTCCTGCTCCTTCTCCTGCCCCAAAGTGGGCTCGCGGTTCTCAGTTTGGAGCTGTTTTGGGAAAGCCCTTCAACCTCCCACTGTGACCAGTCAAATCCCTTCAATTCCTGAGTACAGAAAACACCGGAGGTGAACAAACCCCTGGGGTTATCCCTCATCCTCCTGGACACGGGGCTGCCACCTCTGGAATTCTGGCCGGTCCTGAGCAGGAGGAGTTTGCCCTGAAAATGACGGAGTTTTTTTTCCAAGATTCCAAGGAATTTTCAGAGCCCCGTGTTGGTGACGTGTCCCTCGGTGTGAGGGGGGTGACACCGGTTCCACTCCTGCAGGACAGCTCAACACCGAGTTCCTTTTCTGTGTTATTTTTCTCCCTTAGGAGCATTTACCAGGCAACAAATCCGTTTGATTTTGCCAAAGATCCTGGAATTCCCTCCTTCCCCGTGTCCCTGGGGTGACGCTGGCGCTGGACTCTGTGGGAGTTGTTGTCCCCAGGTCCTTGCCCACCCTCCCCTTTGCCACAAATGGAATTGGGATGGGAACTGAGCATTTTTGGGGTGGCCTCAATCCATCCTGGATTTGGGAATGGGATCCACTGGTGGGAAGTGGCTCCGTGCCCGTGGCTCTGCGCAAGGAGAGGAAGGAGAGCTTTGATAAGAGCATTTTTTGGGGATGACTCTGCTGGATTATCTCCCTCCTTGCACCGTTTCCCTGCAGCCTGGGCAGCTCAGGCCTCCCCAGTGACCCTGAGCTGTGTCGCCCTGGGTTTGTTCCAGCTCCCACAAACTGCCATTCCCTGGGAGTGACCTCACCTGCTCGGGAAAGGCCACCTGAGCCTGGAGCTACCAGGACATGGGAGGAGCTGCTCAGGCCCTGTGGGATCCTGGGAGGGACAAGTCCAGCCAGGGAGTGATGGGGACACAGGACCATCGAGGGTGGTCCCAGGAGCAGCCTCACCTTGGGGTTGCCTGGAGAAATATGGGTGGAGAAAGGAGAATTTCCTGAATGGTTCCGTGTTTTGGGGCAGATCAGCCTGGATTGTGTCACTTTGGGAAAGACACTGAGGGGCTGGAGTGAATTCGGAGATGGAAACAGGGCTGGGGAAGGGTCTGGAGCACCAGGGAAGGGTCTGGGGAGCCCCTCAGGGAGCTGGGGAAGGGGCTCAGTGTGGGGAAAAGGAGGCTCAGGGGGGCCCTGGGGGCTCTGCACAGCTCCTGCCAGGAGGGGACAGCCGGGGGGGGTCGGGCTCTGCTCTGAACAGGGACAGGAGCAGAGGGAACGGCCCCAGGCTGGGCCAGGGCAGGCTCAGGGTGGGCAGCAGGAGGGATTTTGCCCTGGGCAGGGGGGCTGGCCACGGGCAGGGGCTGCCCAGGGAGCTCTGGGGTCCCCATCCCCGGGGGTGTCCCAGGAAGGGCTGGAGGTGGCTCTCAGTGCTGGGGAGAAGGTGGGGATGGGGCACAGCTGGGCTCCCTGGGCTGGGGGGGCTTTGCCCACCTCAGGGATTCTGTGTTTGCAGCTCAGGGTGTCTGCACTCTGCTCTGGCCCTGGGAGGATTGGCAGTTTCCAGCAGATCAGCCCCTGGAGCCTGAGCAGACCAACAGGCTCCAAAGGCAGCTGGGTTTCTGTCAGAGGAGAACAGGAGCTTTCCACCCTCTCCTGAGATGTGTCTTCTCCAGAAAAGCTGAGCCCAGCATTCCCAGCTCTGGCAGTTTCACCCCAGCGCTGAGAACTGGAGTTTTAATTTGTTTGTTTGTTTTTCCTTAAGGCTCAGGCTGTGGGAGGGACTCTCCACTTTCATGTCAAAATTATCCAGGTGGTGATGATTATCCATAATTATAACTATATTTATCCGTATTCTTTCAGCTTTTCTTGTAATCAGAAGGTCTTGTAATTTGGGGGAGAGGGGAAAAAACAGCTTCAGGCCCTTGTCCAGTGAGCTGGAGAGGGGGCAAGTGCAGAGCTGGGGTACTGGGACACCTTCCCCTCGTGTCAGGCCATGTTCCATGTCCCTGGGAGCTGAATGCCTGGGTGAGGAGCTGAAGGCCTGGGTGAGGAGTTGAATTGCCTGGGTGAGGAGTTTCCTGGATGAGGAGTTCCTCAGCCAGGCTTGGAGCAGTTTGGGTGAGCCCAGACCCGGCTGCCTCTGGCAGAGCCCTGATTCCTGTCCCGGTTCAGGGCTGGAGAAGTGGGGAGGAAAATGCAGCTTTGCAGGTGTAAATCCATGTGATGCTGCAGCCTGAACAATGCACCAACCTCTGCCAAAGGCACTGGAGCAGGGAGAGGCCAGGCAGGGAATTCGGGTCCTTTGGAAAAGCCACTCCACGGAACGTGGGGATTTTGGCTCATTCTGTTGATGTGGGGTGAGGCTTGGGGGGTGTGACGGGGGTGTCCCTGTGACTGGGGTGGTGGAAAGTGTCCCTGTGACTGGGCTGGGAAAGTGTCCCTGTGACTGGGATGGGGGAAAGTGTCCCTGTGACTGGGATGGGGGAAAGTGTCCCTGTGACTGGGCTGGGAAAGTGTCCCTGTGACTGGGCTGGGAAAGTGTCCCTGTGACTGGGATGGGGGAAAGTGTCCCTGTGACTGGGATGGTGGAAAGTGTCCCTGTGACTGGGCTGGGAAAGTGTCCCTGTGACTGGGATGGGGGAAAGTGTCCCTGTGACTGGGCTGGGAAAGTGTCCCTGTGACTGGGATGGGGGAAAGTGTCCCTGTGACTGGGCTGGGAAAGTGTCCCTGTGACTGGGATGGGGGAAAGTGTCCCTGTGACTGGGCTGGGAAAGTGTCCCTGTGACTGGGATGGCAAAGTGTCTCTGTGACTGGGATGGGAACATGTCGCTGTCTGGGCTCTGGATAAACTCCAAGGTCCCTTCCAACCCCAACCATTCCGTGATTCCCCTCAACAGGAGAACCCTGCCAGGCTGGATTCCCACAGGAATTGCTGCAGTGCTTGGGAAGTGGCAGAAAACGAAACCAGGCACCAGTTAAAGGACATCCAGTGGGACACTGGGCCCGAGTGCTGCCCGAGAGAGGCACCAACCTTTGGAACCCTGGGGGTCAGCAGCTCCTGCCAGGCTGGAGAGGGCACTCCCTGTCGCCGAGTTCTGAGCTGGAGCTGCGTCACTCCCTTGGCTTTATGGCCCGGTGAGACAGGAAATGGGCCTGGGGAGTCCATAAAACCCCGATAAGCAGCCAGCTCATCCCGATAACCTGTGCATCAGACGGTGCCTTCAGCTGTGGAATAACCTGAACTGGATCCTGAGGCCAACTCTTGCCTGGTGACAGCCAACGCCTGCCTTTGGGATCCAGGAGGACAAATTCTCTCTGACCATGATGACAATGAGCTGGAAATTGTGATTAATGAGGCTGCTTTGATTCCGGGATGGGGATCTGGGCTCACAGCATGGGGAGTGATAAATATAAAGGACCCAATAATTGATTGCCAATTAGATAAACTTCATTAAGGTGAGAAGCCAAAGTGAGCAGCGTGCTGGGAAAGCTGGAGAGCACAAGTCTCAGCTCGTGCTCCCTGCACAGCTTTGTGAGTTTTCCCCACAATTTCCCATTTTTATAACTTTTTGGTTACACACACCTTCCCCAAAAAGCCAAAAGTGAGTTCGGTGTCACCAAACCCCAACCCCTGGGGTCACTGACGAGGGCTGGGAGGAATTTACCGGTCGGAGCGGTTGAGGAACAATCCCGGGGTTGCCATGGAGCAACAACACAACAAACCCTGGGACACCTCTGCTGGCCACGTCTGGCCCTGCCCCACCTGGCTGCAGCCTGGGCTCGGACCTGGCAGGGGGGCAAGGGAGCAAAACTGGGAGCAGCAGGCAGGGGATGGGGCTTCCTGATCCCACCTGGATTGCTCGTGGTGCAGGGAAGGAGGTTTGGACTTGGGATGAAGAACGGGCTCACCCTCACACAAATGCAGGGTGAAATCCCAGCTCCCCAGTGCCCAGCTGGGATTCCTGGAGGCTGCTGGGAGCAGCTTTGCCTTTGTGGCAACACAGGCTGGGATTCACCTGCCTGGGTGGATTCACCTGCCTGGGTGGATTCACCTGCCTGGGTGGATTCACCTGCCTGGATTGCTCCTCCTGTGCCTCTTGTGCTGTGTAAAGGATCCCTGTGCTGATCCAGGCTGGAATCCAAGCCAGTAACAGCCAGAGCTGGGTGGCAGTTGTTGCCTGCCTGCCCATCAGTCCCACACTCAGCTTCCATCCCTGTTTATTTGGGACATCCTGGTGCTGTTCCAGGAGCAGCCTGGCTGTGTGAGCTGTTCCCAGCTCTGGGTGGATGGATGGATGGATGGATGGATGGAGAGGTCCCTGTCCTGTCCTCCAGCCCCAGGGGAGGTGCAGGACGTGTCTGTAACACTGCACGTTGTTTGCACTCCGTGGATTAATTTTATTATCTCAGGATCCATTAGGCTGGAAAAGACCTCTGAGATCACCGAGCCCAACCTGTGATGCCGGGAGCCCAGCCAGGTGCAGGGCTGGCAGGAATCCTGCCCCATCTCTCTCTCTTCCCGGATCGAATTCTCCCTCTTTACAAAGAGAATTTCCCCGCAGCAGCCGGGCTCCTCCTCCCCCCGCAGCAGGACGGGTGGATTTTGAGCAGGCTGAGTTTGCAGCCGGCCTTATCTGCCTGTCCTGGGGACGTAAAGCTGGAGAGTGACACTTTCAGGCCAGACTTTGAAATCTCCTGGGGAATTTACGACCTGATAGCGAAGGGCCGAGGCTCTCTGGGACTATTTGGAAATGGTGAAAACCCCGAAACCCAATTTTTTCTCTGCTTTTTCTTCGTAGAACCCCAAAAATTCAAGCAGGGGCCCAGAACGTTGAGCCAGGATTTTAATCCTGCCTTCCTTTTGAGTGTGGACTAAATGTTGAGTGGGACACAACCCTCCTAACCCACCCCGGTTTTTAGGATTTATTTGAGGGATCAGCAGGAGAGGGAAGGGCAAACATACCCCTCTGGGTGCCGCTGGCAGGGCCCAGGCAGCGCCCTGGTTTATATTAAACAGGCAGGACCTGGCGCCGCGGCCCCTTTATCAGCTTTGGACGGTGCTCAGGGGGAGAACCTGCCTGGCAGCGCTTCCAAAATCCGTGTGCGCTCCCTGTGCCCCCAACACCGGGCACGGGGAACCCGCAGGAGCTCGGGGAGCAGAGCTCGGGCTTCACCCCGCAGGTGGCAGAGGGGGGACCCGGCGCCAAGTGTGTCCTGTCCCTTCCCCGCCGCCCTTCCCTGCTCCCTCCGGAGGGTGGGAATGCAGCCAGGCACACCCAGCTCGGAGCAGTAAAATGATCCCTGGTGTGCCCTTGGGCCAAGCCCAGCTTTTCTAACGGATAAAAGGGGAAGGCAGCGAGAGAGCTCTCACTCTCCCCTGGGCTCTCAGCGCAGCTCCCCTGAGCTTTTCTTTTTTTGCCAGAGCCAGGCGTCCGCAGCCACCCTCGGAGCAGCAGCATGTCCCGCTCTGTCACCTTCAGCTCCCGCTCGGTCGCCGGGCCGGCCCTGAGCCAGGTGCGGGTCAGCTCCGTGTCCTCCACCCGCAGCTCCGGCCTCGGCCGCGCCGGCGGCTTCGGCAGCGCCAGCCTCTACAGCCTGGGCTCCGGCAGCAAGAGGGTCAGCCTGGGAGGGGGCAGCTCCTTCAGCGTCCGCTCGGGGTACGGCTATGGGGGCGCGGGCTTCGGGGGCAGCCTCAGCCCCGGCGGCATCCAGGAGGTCACCGTCAACCAGAGCCTCCTCACGCCCCTCAACCTGGAGATCGACCCCAGCATCCAGCGGGTCCGCAAGGAGGAGAAGGAGCAGATCAAGACCCTGAACAACAAATTCGCCTCCTTCATTGACAAGGTGAGCGAGTGCTTGGGCTGGCTCAGAACCCCGGGGGTGCTGAGCAGTAGCTGGGACCCAAAATTGGTTTAATCGCGAGTGGGCTGAGGATCAGTCCCAGAGGACATGGTGGGATTTGCTCACTGCAATCAAATAATTCTTATTATTCGATGAATTAAAGCCCTGCTGGCATTGCCAACAGGACAGGTATTCTCCTTCCTTTGCAGGCCTGATTTAGCTGGGATTGCCCAAATGGGGGTGCAGGCTTTGCACCCCCACCCCGGCACCAAATCTGGGGAGGGAGAGGCTCCTGCAGGGAGTTGTCCCAGGGCAGCAGATGGAACCAGAACCTGTCCCAGGGGAGCAGATGGAACCAGAGCCTGCCCGGGGTGTTTATGCTGCCCTGCCCAGTTTGGCTCTCTTGCAATAATTGACCTTGTGTAAATCTCGCTCTGGTATCCCCGAAATGTGAGGAATCCAGCCCTGGACTTGCAGCAATTGGGAGGGTTTAAGGTCTGGGCCCAGTTTCTGTCAAGCGTCAGCAGAATCTGCTGTTCTTTAATTCATCCAAAGCCTCAAAGTCACAAACCCAGAGCAGCCAACCTCCTTAGCATGGTCCGCGTGATCCTCCTCAGGTGATCCCTGGGTGTCCTGGTTTAGGGCAAATTTGGGAGGAACCGGTTTTAGAGGTACAGGACTTAATATACAACACAAACAGGACAGACAGTTGGGGATACCAGCATCACAAAGTCACCCCAGGACACTGGGACAGGATTGCCCCCTGCAGCCCCTGCAGGGCCAGCTCCCCCTCTCTCTCCCCTACCGCCCCAAGTAACCCTTGCTCCCCCTGCCAGGTGCGCTTCCTGGAGCAGCAGAACAAGATGCTGGAGACCAAGTGGAGCCTCCTCCAGGAGCAGAAGACGACGCGGAGCAACATCGCTCCCATGTTCGAGTCCTACATCAGCAACCTGCGGCGGCAGCTGGACGGGCTCCTGGCGGACAAGGGCCGCCTCGAGGGAGAGCTCAAGAACATGCAGGACCTCGTGGAGGACTTCAAGACCAAGTAAAGTATCAGTGTCCACCCCGAGGGGGTGGTGGAGCCATGGGTGTCCCCGGCTCCCCTGCCAGGGTGGGAGGTGTTTTCTGGTCCAGAAGTGAGTTGTTCAGTCCAGAGAAGCTGCCTGGATTCTTCTTGCTCCTTGTTTCTGGCACCTTGGTCCTGCATGGGCCGGTGCCTCCATCTTCTTGGCTTTGCTTTGGGGCCTCCTCAGGGTCAGAAGTGGCATTTTGGGGCCTGCTCGGGGCTGAAGGTGAATTCTGGAGCCTCCCTGGGGCTGGAGGTGGCACTTTGGGGCCTCCTCAGGGTCAGAAGAGGCTCTTTGGGGTGGCTGGAACCCCAGGAGTTCCACAGGAGCTCCCAGCTCACTCCCTGGGCAGGGAATGGAGCAGCTGCCCTGCAGTTCTTCAGTGACTTCTCAGTGTCACCTGGGAGGAGCCCCAGAAGAAAGGTGGCCTTTGTCCCAGCCCGGCCCAGCCCAGCCCAGCTGGGAAATGTCTCTGAGAAAGGAAAGGAAGAATAGGACGGAGCTGGCAAACTGGATCAGGCAGGAACTGCAAACAAACCCAGCTGATAATGCCCAGGGTGTGTTCAGGGAGAGTCAATACCCTGAGATTCCCAAAGAGCTGCTGGGGAATGATGCTTCCCCCAGCCCTGCCCGGCTGCTCTGTCCCCGTTACTTCATCCACAGTCAGCCTTGCAATCCCTGCGAGGAGCTGGTTTGCAGCCAGAGGGATTAAACCCCCAAATTTAATTACATTTCCCATGGATTCAGTCCACGGGCTCATGGGTTTATTTATTTTTAATTTATTTATCTACTTATTTATTTGCCTACATTTTATTTATTTATTAGCCTTATTTATTATTTTTATTTATTTATTTATTAGTCTACATTTATTTTGTTTTATTTTGTTTTATTTTGTTTTATTTTGTTTATTAGCCTTATTTATTAGCCTACAGATCCATGGAAAAAGCCAAACCCTCCAGGTGCTAACGGAAGGGAAGCAGGGACTGGGAGCCGAGGGAGTGAGGATGCAATAATTAGAATGCAGAACCTGCTGCTCCCCATTTATGTGGAGAAAATCTCATTTATAGACAGAAAATAGAAATCATGATGTGCTCTGGGGGTGCCCGTGGCCTCTTTTCCATAGGAAATTCCACAGGAATTCCCAGGTGATATTTAGGGGAGGGATGAGACCCAGCCCCTCAGGAATTGCAGTGGGAGAGGGTGTGGCGCCAGCTGGGGTCACGCTGCCCACAGGGCTCAGTTCCAAGGGGTGAGAGTGTCCTGGGCTCGGGGCAATATTGGACAATTTAGGAAGAAATTCCTCCCTGTGAGGGTGGGGAAGCCCTGGAATGGATTTCCCAGGGACGTTTCCTCATCCATGGAAGTGCCCAAGGCCGGGTTGGACAGGGCTTGGAGCAGCCTGGGGTAGCAGGAGGTTTCTCTGCCCGTGGCAGGGGGGGAATGGGATGGGCTCTGTGGTCTCTGCAAACCCAAATCATTCTGAGATTCCTTGCTGCCCCCAGGAAAGGAGGAATCTGGAAGGATTCATTGAATGATCCATTCTGGAAGGATTCAGTGTTTTTATTTCTCTCTGCTGATCCCCTGTGTGCGGAGGTGGCACCTCTGCGTCATTTCCCGGGGTTTTTTCCTCTGGAATGGCACTGGCAGCTCACTGACCTCCAAAGGGGCAACGTCCATTGATCCCGGCGTGGGTGGGCACAGTTCCAGCTTGGAGCAGGAGGGAGGGGCAGGGAGGCTGGGAAGGTGAAGCAGCTCCTGCTTTGGAAGGCAAATTCCAGCTCTGGCCGTGCAGGGCCCATGTAAATAAAGAGCCTGAACCTGGCAACAATTCCCAAACAGCCAAAGCGTTTCCTGCTCTGTTCCCTGGATGGCTTTCGGGATTTGCTGGCCTGGCTCCCAAGAAATGGAGGGATAGAGAAGAGAACTGGGATAACCTTTCACTGAGGTGTTTTTCCCTTTATCCAGGCTCTGACTTCACAGAAATCCCTTTTTTTTTTATTTTGGCAGGTACGAAGATGAGATCAACAAGCGCACGGCGGCCGAGAACGAGTTCGTGGTGCTCAAGAAGGTGAATGTCATTGTGGGTCAGGGAACCCTCAAATGGGCTGGGTGGGAAGGGACCTTAAAGTCCATCCCATTCCCACCCCTGCCATGGGCCCAGGGTGCTCCAACCCTGTCCAGCTTTGGACACTTCCCAGCATGGGGCAGCCACGGCTCTTCCCTGGGATGGATCATCAGTGTGTGCAGCCCTTCCCCCCCAGCTTGCCCCAACTCACAGTTTACTCTTTGCCCTACTCACAGTTCACCCCAGCTCTGCTGAAGCTCTGAGGGGCAGGAATTCCATCCCACACCTGCCAAAGGCAGCTCAGGGGAGGCCCTGAGGTCTCCACACAGGCGGGGAGGAGGTGCCAGGTCCCAGGGGTACTGGAGGTGATGCCAGATCCTTCTTAAGAATCCTTCCCGAGGTCTCTGTGTCCAGCCTGACACTGAGCAGGGATCCAGGAGATCCCCAGGACTCTCAGGATCTGCACTCCAGCAGCATTCAGTGCCCTGGGGTGCCACTGGGACACCTGGAGCTGGTTTGGGGACCTCCCCTTTTGGAAGCTGCTGGGTGGGAACAGACATCAAAGCTCCACAATCTCAGTGGGTTATTCCTCATTTTTCCAGGATGTGGATGCTGCCTACATGAACAAAGTGGAGCTGGAGGCCAAGGTGGATGCTCTGACAGATGAGATCAACTTCCTGAGGGCTTTCCATGAGGCGGTGAGGACCTTTCTGCTTCTTCAGAGGGGGAGAACAGGGAATGCTGGCTGGAAAAATGAACATGGGGAAAGTGATGGATTCATGGAGTCTTTCCTTCCATGAGCAAGACTGCCTGCATGTGGAGTGGTTCCTCTGACTTCCCATGGATTGTCACACAGATTTCTCCCTAGCTGGGGTGTGGGATGGATGGATGGACTGCAGACATAATGGGACAGACGTTGCATTTGGGATGCTGTTTGTATGGAAACAGGAGAAACAAGGGGTTTGTAGGGATTTAGTGCTGGGGCAGGTGGTGCTGCAGGTGTGACAGGAATGAAGGGAAGCTGCCTGTGCCTGGCTCCGTGCTTCTCCCCGTTGTTTCAAAGATCAGGGATTGCCTGAGCTGGACACACATCCTTGGGAGGGGTGCTGGAATTTGCCCCTCCAGGTTCTGCAGCCAGCTGGGGTTGTTGTCTAAGGAATGGGATAGCAGTGGGATAAGCAGCCCTGCTGCCAAAGCAGGGATAAACAGCTCCAGCTCTGCTCTTGGTTGTTGTTCTGTGCTTTGCAAGGTTGCTTCCCTCCTAATTAATGATTATTTTTGATGGGGTTCTTATCTGCCTCTCTTTCCCTTCTCTCCTCTCTTTAATTGGTTTCCAAAAGAGGGGCCCTGGAGCCTCGCTGATTAACGTGCTTGGTTCTCCTGCAGGAGCTGAACGAGCTGCAGGCCCAGATCTCGGACACCTCGGTGGTGCTGTCCATGGACAACAGCCGGAACCTGGACCTGGACAGCATCATCGCCGAGGTGAAGGCGCAGTACGAGGAGATCGCCAACCGCAGCCGCGCCGAGGCCGAGTCCTGGTACCAGAGCAAGGTGAGCTTTGGGATGGGAGAAGGATCCAGGGAGAGCTTGGAGACCCTTCAGTGCCTAAAGGGGCTCCAGGAGAGCTGGAGAGGGGCTGGAGCGATGAGACACAGGGAACGGCTTCCCACTGCAAAGGGGCAGGGATGGATGGGATGGACTGGGAAGGAATTCCTCCCTGTGAGGCTGGGGAGGCCCTGGAATGGATTTCCCAGAGAAGCTGTTGCTGCCGAATCCCTGCAAATGTCCAAGGTTGGGCTGGATGGGGCTTGGAGCACTCTGGCACTGTGGAAGGTGTCCCTGCCCATGGCTGGGGTGACTTTAGTGTCCCTTCCAAGCCAAAGCATTCCATGATCACCAGCTCTGTCAGCAGCTGTACCCCCTGTGCTGTGAGTGGAGGTGGGGGGGGCTCTGCCCTGCTCATTCCCTGCCTCCACTCACCCCATCTCTCTGTGTCCCCCTGCCCTGCCCCAGTACGAGGCACTGCAGGTGACAGCCGGGAAACACGGGGACGACCTGAGGAACACCAAGAACGAGATCACGGAGATCAACAGGGTCATCCAGAGGATGCAGGGGGAGATTGAGAATGCCAAGGCCCAGGTGAGGAGCTGCCCCTCTCCTGTCCTCCTCCACCCTCGGAGCTGGGATCTGGCACTGATCCCTCTGGGGACTGGGGACAGCATCTGAGGGAGCGGCTGGGGCTGTGTTTGGGGAGGGTCAGGTTGGATTTTGGGAAAAGCTTCTGCCCCTGGAAGGTGTTGGACACTGCCCAGGCTCCCCAGGGAATGGTCACAGCCCCAGGGCTGCCAGAGCTGCAGGAACAATGCTCTCAGGTGTTGAATTCCAGGGTTAGTGGGATTTTTAGGGTTCTCATGTGCTGAGCCATGCTGGTCCTTGTGGGTCCCTTCCAGCTCCGGACATTCTGTGATGTTTGGGATGTTTCAGGGCTCTGGGTGTCACACAGCACCTTGAACTTGGTGATTTTGGAGATCTTTCCAACCTTCACAATTTCTTGGTCTGTGAGAACCATTCCGGGGTGGCTGCACTGCTCGTCCTGAAGGATTTAAATTCTCCTGAGGGAGGGGGAGCATTGGGAGCAGGGTGGTGCTGCCAGGAAGGTGCATTTGGGAGAGGACCAGTTGGACACAGAGGGGCCACCACACAATCCTCGTGCCCTCCTGCTCCTGGGATCATTATCCACTCCCTTTCCCAGCAGGGAGCACCATGTTTGGGCACACACAGAGATCTGGGGGAGCTCTGTTTGCTTTCACTGGGGTTTTATCACTTTATCAGGGCCGTGGCACAGGCCTGGCCTGGAGCTCCAACCGCTCCAGATAAAACCTGGTGATTCATCCCGGATTATTTGGTTTCAGGGCAGGGAGGCTTTGGCAGCAGCTGGCAGCTGCCCTGTTGGGGCTCCTTTGGACAATGGATGGGAGCACAAAGCCTCTTCCTGCCAAACACGGGGCTTTGGGAGCTGTGGAGGCACAGCTGGAGGCTCCCTGGGGCCCCACAGGGCTGGTCTTGGGGTGGATCTGGGTGTTTGATCCAGCAGGTGTGCTCCAGCCCACATCTCAGTTAGCCAGACTCCCCAGCTCTGAAAAAATTCTGGGGAAATCAGCAGAGAAAACCTGAGCTTTCCTGAGCCCCAAGGGATATGTGGGATTTGTGGGACTGGGAAGCTGAGGATCGCCTGAAAAAAGTGCAGCCACTGGAGAGAGACTTGGTCTTCCTTCCGGGAGACCTCAGAAGGAGACGAGTTTCCATCTCCATCCAGTGCCCAAAAAACTGGGCAGGGATGAAGTCCCAGGGATCCAGCTGAGCTCCAGATCCACGACGAGGGGCTGGGCAGCAGAGCCAAGAGGTTTGGGGCACAGGATCCTCCTGCAGGGATCAGGGGCCCCCTGATGTGGCCGCTCTGTCCCCGCAGCGAGCGAAGCTGGAGGCGGCCGTGGCCGAGGCCGAGGAGCGCGGGGAGCTGGCCCTGAAGGACGCCCGGGCCAAGCTGGCCGAGCTGGAGGACGCTCTGCAGAAAGCCAAGGCTGACATGGCCCGGCAGCTCCGGGAGTACCAGGAGCTCATGAATGTCAAGCTGGCCCTGGACATTGAGATTGCGACCTACAGGAAGCTGCTGGAGGGCGAGGAGAGCAGGTGAGGACAGGTGGGAGGGTCGGTGAGCAAAGATTCCCTGTGCTCCCTCTGGGAGGGATCCAGCCCTTTGCTGCCTTTGCCTGGGGACACTGAGAGCCCAATTCCCATTTCTACAAGGAAATGCAGGCAAGGAAACCTTTGAAAAACTGAGTTCTGGGTCCTGGAAATGCTTTGGCTGAAGAGCTGAACTGGCAGATTCTGGGAGGAAAAACCAAACCAACCAAAAAATGGGGAAAATAAGAGAAGAAGGAAAAAGTTGGTTTCCATCATGTTTGATGCGGTGGCAGAACATTTCCAAGTGGAAATCCCTGTGGAATTAGCACAGAACCTCTGTGCTCTGTCCTCCCCGCCCATGGCAATAGCAGAGCTGGCAAATGCAGGGCTGGAACAAAGCCCTGCAGGGCCGGGGGATCTTCCCTGGATCAGGTGCAGCTGGAGCAGCAGCTCCCTGCCTCTGTCCTCCTCGAGCCCCGGGACCAAGGAAAGCTGAGTCTAATCCCTCCCCTTCCCTTTGTCTTTTCCGACAGGTTGGCTGGGGATGGCGTTGGCAACGTCAACATCTGTGAGTGCATTTTGTTGTTTGTAGCTTTTATAAATTTTGTTGTTTGTCCCCTCATTTTAAACCCACAGGAAGGGGGGCTGTGGCTGCCCCACCCCTGGAAGTGTCCAAGGCCAGGCTGGACAGGGCTTGGAGCAGCCTGGGACAGTGGGAGGTGTCCCTGGGACAGCAGGAGGTGTCCCTGCCCGTGGTAGGGGTGGGATGGGATGGATTTTGAGGTCCCTTCCCACCTAAACCCCTCTGTGATCCCGTGGGAGCCTTTCCTGAGGGTGCCCAGCTGGGTGTGGGTCCCAGGTGCTGACGCTGCCTTTGCTCCTCTCCCGTGGCAGCCGTGGTCAGCTCCAGCGGCGGGGGAGGATATTCCAGCTCCGGCAGCTTCCTGGGAGGAGGCCTCAGCCTGGGCTCGGGGATGGGCAGCGGAGCGCTCGGCTTCTCCTCGGGAGGCTCCTCCAAGTCCTACACCATCACCACCACCTCGTCCAGCCGGAGGAGCGTCAGGAAGTAACTCCAGGGATGGAGCTCTCAAGCATTCCCGGCACCTCAGAGAGGGAAACCACGGAAAGGAAAGTTCTTCTGCAGGAATGAATTGGCTGCGAAACTCCTGCAGTGCTGAGGCCCTGCCCCTGCCCTGCCTGGGCTTGATCCTGCACTCCTGGATTGGAAGCATTCCTCTGGGAGCAGGGTCAAGCCTGAGGGGTGAAATTTATCCCAGGATGCAGGTGGGGTGTCCCTGCTGTTACCCTGCTCTGGGCTGGATTTCACCCTGGAAAAGGCAAATCCCACGTTCCTGCTGTGCTTCTGCAAAAGACCAGAAGATTCTTTCCCTCTTGACAGGATTTGGAAGACTCCAATCCCTCAGGCTCCTCAGCCCCTGCCAAGGGCTCACACTGGGTTGGGTTTTTTAAATACACCAGGAAGAAAACAGATTTGGGTCTCCCCTTACTTTGGAAATGGGCTCAGGGTTGGAATTCAACATTATCCCAAAGGCAGCACTGACAGGTTGATTTCAGGCTCCTCACAGCAAAATAACTCCTCAAGAACCTCCCACGCCCTTTTCCTCTCCTTAAATGAAGCCCAAAGCTTGAGGGATCTAAAACTGCTTCAAATTCCATGTGTCCCACTGAATTGGGAGATAAATTCCCCCTTTTTTTTGGTGTCTCTGTTAACCACTCCCTATTTAAGGGTATTTAGTGATATCTGAGTCTCCTGCAGTGAGGGTTCAGTTGATGCCCCATTCCAAAAACTCCTTGTTCCTGCCAAAATGGGTCTTCAACGTGCCAGGGAAATTGTTGTTACTGCAGTAGGAAGAGTTTTTAGGGAACTTACTCCAAGGACCTGCTCCCAGTTTTTGTGTTGGTGTTCAGCCCCGCCCTGGCGTTGTGTTTTGGGTTGGATTTTTATGCTTTTTATGTCTCTCACCATTCTTTTAATAAAGTTTCCCTTTTAGCCGCACGTCCAGTCTCAGCCAAGCTCTTTGTGCTGCCCTGGGTGCTCAGGGGCTCTGGGGAAGGTCCAGGAATCCCCTTGCTGCCACATCTGTCACCTTCCAGGCTGTGTCACCTGGAGCAGGGCCATGGGCAGGGCAGGGTTTGGGATTTGCTGCCTGCACAGCTCATTCCTGGTGGGAATTTGCCTGCCTGGAGCCTGGGCTGAGGGATGGGGGCAGTTTGTTCAGAGTCGTGGTTTGAGCTCAGGACTGAAATGAAATCTGGTTTTAATGGGAGGGGGGAGGAGTGGGATTTTAGCCCTTTCTTGCTCATGGATTCCCTGGAAAAAAAACAGCAAAAATTCCGAGGATGGGAAAGACTCTTTGGTGTTCCCAGTGCAATGGGGAATGTGGGGAGCTTTGTCTGCAGCTCTGCCACGATCCAGGGTCCCTGCCCCAGCCCTGGCTCCTTTCTGGGGATGTTTGAGCCTCCTTGGAGCTGGGGGATGGGGTCTGGGTCACCCAGAACAGGGACACAATTCCCTCTGCTCGTGGGGCTCTGGGGGCAGGGGAGCCCTCCCAGCACCAGGGACAAACCCTGCCTGGAGCTGCAGCTCTGTGGAGCTGGGGCCAGAGCCTTGGGGGTCCCTTGGGCATGCTGATTCCTCTGGGATGGGGGGTGATGGTGCAGGGGGTGATGGTGCAGGGGTTGATGGTGGTGGGGGTGATGGTGGTGGGGGTGACGGTTCAGGGTGCAGGGCTGGGAGGCTCTGCCCAGCCTGGAACCGAGGTCGGCACCGCTGTAGCCAAACCCTGCTCTGGCTGCACCAAAACCGTGTCCACCTCTTGGAGGACAACTTCCACCAGCCCTTCCGGGCCCCGGCCATGAACCATCACAGTTTCTGCTGCTGGAGCAGCCCAGAGCACCCCAGGGGCACAGGGCAGTGCTGAAACCTCACCAGTTTCTGGGCAGAGCTACAGAGGAAGAGCCCAAGTTCCCTTTGGATGGCCCCAGCCGGACACGGTGAGTGCTGGGAGAGGGCTTGGTGCTGCAAGCAGATTCCTGGGTGCAGCTCCCTCCCTCTGCAGAGCACCTTTCCCTTTTATTTGTGTGGAAAAATGGGGTGAGGCTGCACGAAACTTCCACAGAATGTTTGTGATGAGAAGAATGGGGACTAATTAATATTTATTGTGCTTGGCAGCCAGAACAGCACCTGCTCTGTCCTATTTAGGTTTGAGGAATGATTTAAAGTCACAGGGGGCATAGTTAGGCCTTGTGTAAGGACAACAAAAACTGGGGAATTTGGATCAGGTGAATTATTTTCAGGTGAAAATCCCCTTTTTTACTGGTTGGGTGAACTGAAATTGAGACTTTGAAGGTGTAAAATGCTTTTTTTTCCAAGGAGATCCCAATTTTTTTGCCAGTCCCTCTGCTTTCAAGAGAGAGATTTGAAGGGAAGAGTGACTCAACCTGCTGGTTAATAAAACTCTCTGCAATAAATGGGAATTTTCTGGGGATTAATAAAGTCTGGCTGGCAGGTTAAGGCTAAATGATCACTTTGTTGCGGGTTCTCCCTAGAAGATCGAACGCTGCATTTTCATGCCAGGAAACATCTGCAGGGCCAAATCTCTTTCCCAAGGTGTTTTTTTTCTGCAGTTTGCTGATCTGGGTGTTTTCCAACACATTCACTAATTGGAGGAAATTGCTGATTAGTTTAAACTGGAGCCAATGCCTGGACCGTGGTGGCTTTTTCTGGACACCCACACTCTCAGTCCATAGAAAGGGAGGGGAGATGCTCCTGGGGAACAGCTTCTGACCCCAAATTCTTTCTGCTCTTTGCCTGCTTGGGGTGGTTTCTGGCCAGGTGAAACCAGCCCCACCTTCTGGCCTCTGCTGGCTGCTAAAGGTGGAAAACCTCCCAAGGTTTGGGATCTCAATATTCCCCCTGCTCTCAGGACAGAGACAGGGAGGAGTGGGAGATGGGAAGGCTCTGATGGTCTGGTGACGAGGCCAAATCTTCTAAAATTACTCTAAAAATGACACTTGCAGGGGTGGCACAGAAACCCTACACTGCTCATGGTTTGGTTGCAGTTTACTGAATAAATTTCGTAAAATTCGTGTAAAAAGTTCAGTAGGAGCAGAAAATGGGAGGAACGAGCTGCTTGCATTTTCAGTTCATGAGAGCGAAGCCCCCCACTGAGGGCGGTCAGTCCGTTTTATCGTTTCGGTCCCCTCAGTGATTGGTCCGTTTTGGATCCTTTCCCTGATTGGTGCATTCTTCGGGCTCCCATTGGTTCTTAGCGGGGTGCTCTCTACACCAATCATTTTTTCCCGCCGTGTTTTGATTGGTTGGTGTTCTCCAATGAAAACGCTGGGCTGTGGTCTCAGCCTCTGGGTTATGTGGGGAGAGGAGAAGATTCCCGCCCCCCTTCCCCTGATATTCTCCCTTTATCTGCGTTCGGGGCTGCAGCCGCACAAAATTTCCACAAACATCCGTAACTAAACGCTGCAACACTATCCAGCAACTACCCGAACAACATTACAACAGTAAGTATTTGTAACAAATCAGATCTAGTTGAAAAATAAACACCCTTGCGAACAGAAATCGAAACACACAGCCGGTATACGGACACAAGTGTTAAAAAAGTTTCAACTACTTCTTTTGTATCTATGACACTGGGAAGGTTTTCCCTCAATGGCAAAGAGATAAACGGGGATTTTGAGATGATTCCGGTGCTGGCAGGTGAAGGGGCTGCTCGCCCTCCCGTGCTCTGGGCGAGTGGCTCAGGTCCGGTGGCTTTCCTGGGTGGTGCTTTTGGACACAAACTGATTTATTAAAACATGAATATCGATCTAATGTTGATACCCAGCTGTGACGGACAAAAGGTGTGGGTGAGACCAGGGCTTTGGGATGGATGATTCACCTGAGCAAGTCAGGGGGTTGCACTGGCTCCCCTGGGAATTAATTCCCTCTTATTTGAGGTTTGTGCGAGTACATCACGCACCTGGCACTGGGATCCCTGCCCCAGGATCCAGGCTCTTGGATGCTCCATGGGCTGGGAGCTGGAAATAAATGAAGCTCAGACCTTTTCCCCTTATGCCTAACTCCTGCCTTGGCGTGTCCTGGTGTTTGGCTTCCAGGTGTTTTCCCTGCACAGTGGGGAGGGAATGTCGAAATCAACACCAAACCTCCCTCTGAGGCTCTGCTGGGCTGGGGTGTTCTGGTTGCTGACAGTGAAATTCAGTGAATCTGAGTGAGAAGCAAAAATCCGAGCCTTTAACTGGTCAGGGCCTGAGGGAAAGTCCTTGTTACCTGTGTTTGCATTTGCTCTTGCACCTCTTTAATTAAAAGGACCACAAAATAGAATAAATTACGTGTGCATTTTTATTAGACAAACCCCAGAAAGTGAAGAGAGACAAACAGTCACGGGACACGTTTTATATACAAAAATCCGGCCAAAAAAAAAATAAAAATTGCTGAGCTGGAGCAAGCAAGCTGCAAGTTTAACCCAGCGAGACTCAGGTTCCAGGGCTGAGCCCCAGCAGGACGTGTGCAGGACAACACAGCTGAGAGGGAGTTCCTAAGGGAGGGCTCCTGTGGGGCAGGACTGGGGGTGCAGGTGGCCCTGGTTGTGCTGACCCCACCACGCTCCAGGACAGGACCAGGTTTGGTGCTTTCTGGTGCGTGGTGGTGGCTGGAAAGGAGAGTTTTAGCTCCTGTAACTTCTTCTGGTGGAGGAGCTGGAGACAAACTTCATGCTGGAGCTGCTGCCAGCCCCGAGGGTGGTGCTGCCCACCCCGGGCAGGCTCCCACAGTTGAAGCCGTTCCCCAGATTGCAGATCCCCCCTCCCGGGGCCAGGTTGCTCCCTCCGTATCCCGTCCCCACCGTTGTTCTGGTGACAGCTGCAAGGAGGAGAGGAGAAGGAAAAGTTTCAGCATCTCTGGGCATTGGCTTCTTAGTGCAGAGACACAGCAATGTTTAAATAAGGGAATTCTTATGTTTTAGATACTTACAGATATTCACTGGGACCCCATCTCCAGCCAGCCTGTTCAGGGATGGAACACAAGGAAGAGGATTAGAAGTCTGTTGATATTGGGGGGGAAACAATAGGATACATTTCCCAGAGTCCTTTGGAGAGGAAAATAAAACCACAGCACAATTCCCAGACTTTTGTTATTTCCATTATCTGGGACAATCTCCCCACGCTGTGCCCCGTTTAGCATTCCAGAAATGCTAAATTCCCCTGTGCCAGCCCCAGAGCTGGATGTTTCCCACCCACCTGTGGGGAGACAAAAGGAGATGCTGCTGAAGGCAGTCTTCCCCCTGATGTGTACAGCCTTGCCCTCACAGCCATGGGTGTGATAAAGGGTGAGTTAATTGGTAAAGAGTCAGTTGGAGTTTGCTGGTTGTGCTGTGAGGAGCTGGGGACAGGAGGGCAGGTGAGGAACAGAAAAGGTGAGATGCTGTGTGTAGGACAGACAGGGTGAGGTGTCGTGTTAGTGACAGCCATGGGTGTGATAGAGTGAGTGAGCTGGTAGGGAGTTCAGTTGGAGTCTGCTCGCTGTGTTGAGAAGAGCTGGGGACAGGAGGTTGTGTGAGGGACAGAAAAGGTGAGATGCTGTAGGTAGGACAGACAGGGTTAGGTGGCCGTGCCAGGGACAGGAAGGAGCAGCCAGAACTGAAGAAGAAAGAGAGACAGAGACAGAGCTGTGTGGAGCTGCTCGTGGGAGATGCAGAGAAAAGGTGTGGGAGACTTTTGAATAACGAGGTGCTGCTGCTTGGAGCCTCCTGATGATTTTAATGAAGCACCTCGAGTGCAGTGTCCATCTCGACCACCACACCCACCTGCACTCCTCGCCCTCCAGCAGCTTCCTGTAGGTCGCAATCTCGATGTCCAGGGCCAGCTTGACGTTCATGAGCTCCTGGTACTCCCGGAGCTGTCGGGCCAGGTCAGCCTTGGCCTGTTGCAGGGCGTCCTCCAGCTCGGTCAGCTTGGCCCTGGCGTCCTTGAGGGTCAGCTCCCCGCGCTCCTCAGCGTCGGCGATGGCCGCTTTCAGGTTTGCACACTGGGGAACACAAAGCTCTGCTCAGAGTCCCCACCCCAGACCCAGGCTGTTCTTCACCTTGCCTGCAGTCAGCAGGTGTGGTCCCAGCACTGTCAGCTCCACCAGTTTTAGTGACAGCTTTTTCTTCTTTTTGAATGAAAAAAGGGTCAAACTGAGCAGAACTGCCCAGGTTGCTCCAACCTTTTTTTTCCTCTCCCTTGCAGGCCTGGGGGTAAATCGGTTAGAAGTGGGGTTTGCTGCCCTGTACCTGTTTTTTCACGCTGTCAATCTCCGACCGGAGCCGCTGGACGTGGCGGTTCAGCTCCGAGATCTCCTGCTTGGTGTTCCGGAGGTCGTCCCCGTGCCTGCCAGCCGTGGCCTGCAGCTCCTCGTACTGTCACAGAGAGGAACAACCAGTCAGGGGAAAACCCAACATTTTTTGGAGTTACCAGGAGCCTGAGAGTCCCTCCTCAAGCCCAGATCAGGAGCTGGGAAGGCTTTCTTGGAAGGGTCGGTTCCTTATCTGTCCCAGACAAGATATGAAGATAAGAGCATGGAAACCCCGGATCCTTCACCTTGGTCTGGTACCAGGACTCGGCCTCGGCACGGCTCCGGTTGGCGATGTCCTCGTACTGCGCCTTCACCTCAGAGATGATGCTGTCCAGGTCCAGGTTCCTGTTGTTGTCCATGGTCAGCACCACCGAGGTGTCGGAGATCTGGGTCTGCATCTGGGACAGCTCCTGCCAAGAGCACGGAGAGTGAGGTAATTCCCTTGGGAGAGTGAAGTAATTCCCTTGGGAGATGCCTTTTCACCCTTCCAGGTGAGCTGCAGACCTGGGAGAGGCTGCTGCAGATGGTTATCTGAACAGCTCAGGTGTTGGTGCAACTCTGCAGAGGGGAAGGATTTAGCATCTCCCGGGGGAAGGAATTAGAGGCTCTGAGAGGAACAGAGGGAGAGGAGCTCCTCACTAAGGGCTGGGATGTTTTGGAGCTGGTTGTACTCACTGCTTCGTAAAGTGCTCTCAGGAAATTGATTTCTTCACTCAGTGCATCTGCCCTGGCTTGGAGTTCCACCTTGTTCATGTAGGAAGCATCTACATCCTGGGGGGTGAGAGATTTTTTTGGGTGGTTCACACCCCTATCAGTAAATCAGGAACATTGTGATAACAGCCCAGGGAAGAAACCACAAGAAAACTGCAAGGGGTTGGAATTGCAATGGGTGGATTTGTGACTGAGTGGGTGATCAGAGCTCTGCCACGAGCCATCCCATCGTGCCCTGGGATTTGCCCTCACCTTCTTGAGCGTCACAAATTCATTCTCTGCAATGGTCCTTCTGTTGATCTCATCTTCATACCTAAAGAAGGGATGGCACAGGGAGTTTTTGTTTGGGCAGGTAACAGAGAGACTTGAGTTTGCTGGAATGGATTTCCTTCAGAGCATTTTGCATACAATGCTCTTTTCCCTCAATGAGAGGCCAGGAGCTGAACCAGTTAAAACAAGTACATCAAAACAATTTGAACGAATCTATTATTTTTTACTTATTTCTGGCCATTAGTCATCCTGCTGCTGCTGCTGCTGCTGTAAGCAAATGAAATGTGCTGCCCCGAAACTTTCAGACCTACTGTGTAATTTTTTCCCCTCTCAGTAGGTAATTTAGTTAATAAGTCTTTGATCATGCTCCAAATTATTCCCTAAACATTGCTGTGCTTGGATCTGTTACTCTGCTAACGAGAAAATTTCTCCTTGAGAAAATGTCATTGCCGGGAACTCCAGGATCCCAGACTCTCCTGGACTCCCCAGTCAGTTTTAAGGACGTTGAGAGGAGAAAGGCTGCACCTGCCCAGGTGAGTAGAGCATTAGCTCAGGACTTACTTCTTCTTGAAGTCCTCGACCAGGTACTGGGTGTTGACGAGCTCTCCCTCCAGCCTGCCCTTGTCGCTCAGCAGTGAGTTCAGCTGCACCCGCAGGTTGTTGATGTAGGTCTCGAAAAGAGGCTCCAGGTTGTTCCTCACTGTTTTCATGCCCTGCTCCTGCAGCAAACTCCACTTGGTCTCCAGCACTTTGTTCTGCTGCTCGAGGAAGCGGACCTGGAAGGAGAAACATCCTGAAGGGGCTCTGAAAGAGCAGAGGCTGGGGGGGAATTTCCTGGCAAATGGGAGGGTCTCGTAACTGGCTGAGAGGGTGAAATGCTCCTTCCAGCTGGTTTTCAGAGCCAAATTCCCATCTGTTGGGAGATCTGACTGCAGGGACCCTGTTCAGTGTTACAAACTCTGGAACAACCCTTGATTTTCTGGCTTCCCGTTCATTGTTTAAAACTGAGACCAAGTACAGGGGTTTTGTGTGAAAAATGTGAGCAAAATCATATAAGGAGCAAAGCAGGGCTTGCTCTCTAATTAAAATAACATCATTAAGGTGCTGCTTCTCCTTCCCTTCAGCAGAGCTCCCCTACCCCACTAAATGTCAGAATATTGCAGAGTTTTCCTTGAAACCAAGGAGGAGCAGCTTGACCAGAGCAGGGACTGAGCAGAGGTTGTTGTGCATCAGTGAAATGTGATGGACAGAGAGATTTGGATCAGATTTTGATATCTTGAACTAAAAATCCAAACATTTTGGTGACAGATTTAAATGCTTTTCAGGGAATTCAAGCACTGAGAAGCTGCTTCTCCCTTGTGTCAATTTCTTGGTCATTTTATGTGGGTTTGAGGAATTCATTTAAGCCTCTAAAAAGCTGTTCCCAAGGCTCCTGAAATGCTCCCTGGAGGAGCCTAAAGTCTCCAGAAGGGTGGGATTTTCCTCTGGAGATTTCTTTCCCCACTGCCTGTGAGATGTGGAGCAGCAAGCAAGGAGGAACTCAGACACTGGATGATTAATTCATGGCAACCGCTATGGAACAGGTGCCATTCCCTCGAGCTCCCAGGGCATCTTCCAGCCTCATTCCTCCTTTCTGTTCCTCCTTGATCAGCTTTTATCCTCACCAAGCAGAAAAGAAAACTGTCCCTGTCAAAAAAAAAAATAAAAAATCAGGTATTTAGGAAAACTCAGATCTCACCTTGTCAATGAAGGAGGCGAATTTGTTGTTGAGGGTTTTGATCTGTTCCTTCTCCTCTTTTCGGATCCTTTGTATGTTGGGGTCGATCTCCAGGTTGAGGGGTTTCAGGAGGCTCTGGTTGATGGAGACTTCGTGGATGCCCCCAGCTGGGAACCCAGGGCCCCCCCCAAAGGCCCCATATCCGTAGCCAAGGTTGGCTGGGACGCCAAAGACGCTCCCGGCGCCGCCACCGAACCCCGCCGAGCCGTAGAAGCTGCCGCCCCTCCCCGCCACGGAGATCTTCTTGCAGCCCCCGACGTTGTAGAGGCTCTTGCTCCCAAAGCCCCCCCCGACCCTGGCGAAGCCGCTGCCGGCGTTGCAGCTGCCCAGGCGGGTGACGGAGCAGGAGCTGAAGCTGGTCCGGCAGGCGTTGGGCACCACGGCCGAGGCGGCGCTGAAGCCGCTTCTCCCCCTCTGGATCCTGACGGTGGACTGGCGAGACATGGCTGGGGCTTTTTTTGGGGTTGGATGCTGCAGCTGGGATAGAGGAGCAAAGGTGCTGGCCTGGAGCAAAGGAGTAGGAGGGAGAGGAGAGAGGTGAACCTGTGCTCTGCAAAGGGCTGGGGAGAGCCCTTTTATGCATGTATGAGCCTGGGATGGGTTGGATGAGGTGGATCATCTTTCTGATGAATTAGGCTTGGCATGTCCAACAGCATTCTGGAGGGTGAACTCACTCGGCACACACGCCCTGCTGAAATAATACAGCCCAGGTTCTCAGCAACAGGGAATTGTTTGGGAATAACTGTCGCCGGCCTTTGTAGACAGCCAGACTCGTCCCCATTTCAAAGCTGGAAAGTGCTGGTGAGTCACATTCGGGCAGCAAAACACCGCTCAAGTGCCTGTCACTCAATGCCTCTGTCACTGGAAAACTTCATCCCTGGGGATTGCTTTGGCCCCTTCTTTTGTTCACAAGCAGGGCTTGGGAAAGTCTGAATCCTGGTGCTTCAGGAGTGGGAGCGCTGCCAGTTCCACTGCCAGCCCTGCAGCCAGCTGTTTCATCCTGGGGCTTGGGGATGTCTTTGTGATAAGGCTCCTGTGAAATTTGCCCAGAGAGGTTTTCTTGAGGGGCTTCGGAGCAATATCTCAGGGAAACAGGGTGGAAGGTTCCAAAAGAGACTCTCACCCCCTGGGATCAGTCCAAGGCTTTATTCTCAAAGGGTTCCAGGGGAGAAAGAGAGAGAGAGAACAATGAAGAACAGGACTTTATCTGGTCTCCTGCTCAGGAAAGATAGCTGGACCTGAACCAATAGGGTCAAGATAGGAAGGAAGGGTCAAACTCCATGGTCACAGGCTTCAGGGGGTCTCTGGGGAAAAACCATTCCCCAGAGGAACACAACAGTTGTGGACCCCCCATCCCTGGAGGTGCCCAAGGCCTGGTTGGATGGTACCTGGAGCAGCTTGGTCTGTGGCAGGTGTCCCTGTCTGTGGGGCTGGATGATCTTTAAGGGCCCTTTGGGTTCCCACCCAAACCCTCCTGTGATTCCGTGGACCACGTGGTCCTCTCTGAACCACCACAGAAATCAGCAGATACAGTTTTGCTCCCATCCCTAAAAAGCTCAGGTCCCTCTGGAAACCCTGCTGGAAATCCTGCCTCTCCAGGCTTATTCCACTGTCTTAAAAAGATATAATTACATGAATAAAAATGGAATATTTTTACGAGATCTCTTTGTTCCTGTGTGCATTTTGACAGCTGCCACTGAGCTCTGTTACAAACACGTTCTGCTACCTGGGGTTTGAGGGTTTGGTCTTTGTCTTAGCAGGATAAAAACAAACAAGCAAACAACTCAGAAATAAATACATAGGAGGAAAGATTGTGGGAATGGGAACTGCTTTGACTCCGCTGGGCTCTGTGGAAATGGAGTGCTCCGGGGCTGCTCCCAATGCACACTTAATAAACACAGTGTCATTTCCCAAGGATTTAATCAGCTCTTTCAGCACATCTGGAAGTGAATTCCATTGGAAAAGTGCTCTACAGGGTTCCCTCTGCCCAGATCCACAGGACACTCTGGGACATCCTGTTAAATGCACAGCCCTTTGCATTTAACAGGTGGTTTGAGTAAAAAATAAAAGACAAAGATGTTAAAAAAAAAATCATTTTGAGGGACAAAAAGTGCTTGTGGTGCTTTGTGTTGTTCAGGAAAACAGGATTTGTATTTAATTTATTTATATGAAAGGCTGAAATTGTAAATGCATACCCCTGAACAGCTTCCCCTTGTTGCTGGCTGCAGGCCAGAGCTGCTGCTGCAGTGCAGGAGGAATGGAATGATGAGGAATCAATGGAAAAGTGAGGAATCAATGGAAAAATGAGGAATCAATGGAATAACAAGGAATCAGTGGAATAAGGAGGAATCAGTGGAATAATGAGGAGTCAATGGAAAAAATGAGGAGCCAATGGAATAAAGAGGAGTCAGTGGAATAAGGAGGAATCACCACAGTGGGGGCAGTTGTGCTTCCATCTGCCCCTGCCTGGGGACGTATCCAAGCGCAGGAAACTCACAGAAATTCTCGGTGTCCCCGTTGTTTCCCAGCTCCATGTTTGCCATGGAGGTTTTCAGTTCAGTGCTTTTCCTAGACAGGGTTTGTCAGATTGGTTTTGTGTTTATTGCCAGACTGAGTTTCTATTGCAAGGAAGGGCTGAATCCTGCAGGCTTTGCACAGCGAGGCTGGGTCTGACTGCACCCCTGGGAGCTGGAAGCAGACAGGCTGGAAGCAAAGGACATTTCTGTGAGGATTATTGATCACCCTGGGGCCTTTGCCCACCAACAGACGGATATCAGGACCTGAGGTTGTGAGATTCATTCTCACATACTGGATTCCAGTCCCAGGCAGAAAGATTTCCAACTGAAAGAGGGGAAAATTAGGTTGGATATTGGGAAAAAAATTCCTTCCTGTGTGTGTGATGAGGGCCTGGAAAAGGCTGCCCAGAGAAGCTGTGGCTGCCCCAGCCCTGGAAGTGTCCAAGGCCAGGCTGGAGCAGCCTGGGATAGTGGAAGGTGTCCCTGCCCATGGCAGGGATGGGATGGGCTTTGAAGTCCCTTCCCACCCAAACCACTCCATGACCATAAGATACTCAAAAGCAGCTGGAAGTTTCCAGCAGTTCCTTTGGGAATTGCTCTCTCAGCTCCCTCCATCTCCCCTAACTCTGAGCACCTGAAAGGAGTTTTATTCCAGTTTTTCCAAAGGGCAGATCCTCCCTCCCCAGCGAGACGCACAAGGTGGGGAGCCCGGGTGTGCAGGGCAGAGCCCCCCTGGTTCTCCCAGCAGGATGTGTCAGTGCTCTCCCTTTTCCCCCTCAGGTTCCCTTTACACCTGAAACTTGTCTTTTTTTGGCTGAGGAACGCAGCGAGTGCCTTGGAGCCCGTGGTTAATAACAGCAGTAATAACGCAGCTCCTCCAAGCAACTGAGAGGGAATTAATTTCTTTCCATTCCACGTCCTGCCAGGGTGGAGGTGATGTGGTCGTCACTCATCCGGAAGGAATTTCAGAGGTAATTACAAAAGGCAGAACTGGGAGCACCAGGAGCTGTAGCTACAGGTTTGGGGTATGGGCTGGTGGCAAGGGGGGGTCCCCACCCTGCTCTGTTGATGGAACACAGGGTTTCCAGGGGAGTGTCTGCCATGCTCCTGCAGCTCCAGACACGGGATGGATTTGCTGCTCTGCTGCAGGGACCTCCTGCTACAGAGGTTCCAGAGGATGGTGCTGGAGCTCACCCACTGCTCAGGAGTTTTCCCACCTCAGGAGCTGTGTCTGGGCAGGTCCCTCTGGGCCAGAGCCCCTCCAGGGGCTGGGCAGGCTCTGGAGCTCCCTTCCCTCCCGCTCCTCATTTCTTCCCACCTGGAAGCAGGTGGGACTTGAGCAGTGGCTACAAGCCCAGAACAAGAGGCAGGAGAGCATTTTACAAATGCTGTAAACCCAGGAGTAAAGCCTTGGCTGAGTTTGGATCTGGCACCATGCTGCCGTCACAAAGTAAAAACCTCTCCTTTGAGATTAGGGAGTTCTGCCTCTGTCAGGGCAATAAATGCAACTCCAGCCCCTCCAGTGAAAAATCTGAGCCATTTTCCTGTGGTTTAGTGAGCAGGAATGTCTCCAGCAGCTTTTCATCCCCTCCTCTCCATCCCTCCTGTCCAGAATCCACCTCAGAATCCTTCATCTGATGCAGCTTCTTAGGCTGAAATTTTTGGATGCTCCTCTCTGTGTTTTGTTTGGAAAAATAACCATATTTGTAAAACGAGAGCGTGTCAAAGTACCTTGCATTGGTTCACCTGTGCCACCTAATCTCAGTTTAATTATCAGCAAAGTCAAGGCTGTAATTTAGGTTAATTGCCTAAATTAAAGCCTTTGGGTTAAACTTGGGCTTCCAAGCTAAACTCAAACCCGACTCATTTCAGGCGTAGTTTACTATTTCATCCTGCATTCATGACGACCAGCAGGACTGAGGTTTTTCCACGGGAGACCACTGAACTCACAGCATCCCCGTGCTGTGGGGCCAGGCCCCTCTGAGACCTCCTGGGTGGGAGTTGGGTGTCCCTGAATCCCATTTCCCCAAGGGATGAATTAGGGCAAGCTCCTCAGAAGTTTTCCCATAGGTGTTGCCCTGTGCTGGGCCCTTTGAGCCTGTTCCCAGCAGTGTCTGGAGGCCAGTCAGCTCCAGCTCCTGGTGGCTTTGAAGTGTAGGTGTGACCTGCTTTCCCCAGATAATTGTTTTCTGTGCCAGCACGGAGACTCCGGTGCAGCCCAGGCTTTGTGAAGAACTTCACCTCCATCCCTGCTGCCTTGCACACACCTGGGAGGGCCCTGGGGTCTGTTGTACCTTGAAGGACCCTCAGACCTTTGGAGGGGTCTGGTGCCTCCTTTATCCTGTCCTTGTGCCTGGCTGGTGGCACCTGAAGGAACCTCCACATCTCCTTGTAGTGCCTTTGGGGGATCCCCTGCCCCGGGCTGGGCTGCTGGGGCTGCGGCCCTGGCTGAGAACATCAACTCCAAAGGTGGTCACGGGGTGTTTGTCCTCTCCCATCCCTTCTCCTGGACCTGGGGCATGTCTTTTCTTCCAGCAAAGAGCACAGAGCCCTGAAGATGGTGCTGCTGAGGAGTCCCACAGCTTTTCAATTAATGGAGCCCAGCCGTTCACCCACCATAAAACCTCCTCTGGTGCAAACGGGCTGCCCCAGCTTTCCCAAGGCATTGTCCCATGGCCCTTCCCTCAGGGAGCCTCAGGGTGTTCATCCCACCTCAGGACCATGGGGCGGGACCATCCCTTTCCCTGCTCTGGGTCCCCACCTGCTGGAGATGCTCGGCTGGCTTGGCCAGGACTCTCACACCTGCACCAGGTGATGGACGAGGGGGTCCTGTCGGTGTGGGAGCTTGGAGGCTTTTCTCTGGAGAGCTGCTCTGGAATGTTGCACGAGAGGCTTTTTCTGGCAGAGCCGGCTGATCTCTCCTCTCCTCTCCTCTCCTCTCCTCTCCTCTCCTCTCCTCTCCTCTCCTCTCCTCTCCTCTCCTCTCCTCTCCTCTCCTCTCCTCTCCTCTCCTCTCCTCTCCTCTCCTCTCCTCTCCTCTCCTCTCCTCTCCTCTCCTCTCCTCTCCTCTCCTCTCCCAGCTGGAGGTTGAAGGGATTGAGGGATGGGATTTATGGGCACTGACCATCTCCTTTTGGGACCAGCATTCCCAAAGGGCTGTGGGTCCTTCCTCACCTGCCCCACTTCTGCCCTGGCTCTTTCCTGGCCACGCTTCTTGTCCTGCCACCTTTGGGGCTGGGTTCTCACCTTGCCTGGTGCTGCCCCATTCCACACCTGGCACTGGCAGGGACGGGATCAGGAGACACCTGTGGAGCCACAGGAGGGAGCCTGGGGTGGGTGTGGGATCTTTGGCTCAGAAACCCCCCAAACCAGGCAGATCATGGAAACCTCCCGGGCTCTGGGTGGGAATTGGGAGACTGAAATGCTGTGGGCACCTTGAAGACCTCGGGTTTGCTCCAAACCAACCTGAAACTGCCGTTGCAGAGGAGCAGCCAGGATGTTCAGTGGGATATTTGTGCATCCCAGGGAAACCTTGGTGTGCAGATTTTGGCTGCCTTGCCCCGTGCCTGCCCCTGCAGCTGCTCTTCCCCATCAGGGCAGTGTCCGCCTGCTCCATCCCCTTCCTGCTGTGTGCCAGTCTCACTGTGTCCTCGTGGTGCCGATGCCAGAGACAGACTCCTCTGATGTGCAATTTACTCCTGCTTGGACAAACTAATGGCTGAGCCATGCCCTGCATGATCCAGCCCATGAGTCCCAAATAAACCTTTGGGAATCACCTTCCTTTTCCCTACTTCCCTGCACTTCCTCCGGCAGTGACAGGCAGAAAGGGCAACTCTGCAGGGAACCACTGCAGCGGGACTCATCCAGCTTTGGCTTGGTTCTGAGGAAGCTTTTCCTGTCCCCCAGTTCTCCATCCATAGAATCATGGAATAGTTGGGGTTGGAAGGGACCTTAAAGCCCATCCAGTTCCACCCACGTGCTGTGGGCAGGGGCACCTTCCATAGACCAGGTTGCTCATCCCACCCTCCTTTCCATTTGCCCCAGCTTGTCCTAGAGCTCCAGTCCTAAAACTGAGTTTTGTTTCCTCACAGAGCCAATCCTGTCTCAGGAACTGCACCCAGGGCATCCCCAGTGCCCCAGGGACAGGCACAGACCAACACCCACAGCAGGAGGAGGGAAAAGAAGTCAAAACCCAGCAGTTTAAAAATGACAAATGCTCTTTTATTGCACCTTACGGTAGGTTAGGCATGGAAGTGAGGAGGCTGCAGCCAGGAGGACAAGTAGTTAGAAATCTTATACACACAAAGCAAAAACCTTTCCCACGAGTGCCAGAGAAAGCAGAAGGGGCTGGAAGAAATCTTTAACTGCAGACAAAACCTTTGGAGGTTGTAACATGTTGGGGGGGCCGAGGCTTTTAGAGCTTCCTGGAGGTGTTTTCACTGCTGAGGCCCTGGGGACCGTGGTTCCACAAGGCTGAGATTCACCCCTGGAAGGGGACGGACGGAACGGTTGTCCCGGTTCCACAAAGCGCCTCCATTTCCCTTTGAACGCCTGACTTTGAGGAGAGAGCGAGCCCTTGCTGACAGAGGGGCACCGCGGGCTCCGTGCCCAGCCCAGTTACAACCTGTGCTTCAGCCAAAGGTGCTCCAGATTCTCACGGAGCTGCCCCAGAGGTGAAGGACGGAGGAAGGAGAGAGGCTCTAGCGCAGCTATTTATTTACACCGCCATCCGCGGGGCAGGGAGGCCGGGACGCTCCGCCGACCTTATCTGATGGTCTTTTTGCTGGTGGTGGTCTTGGAAACGATTCTGACGCTGCCTCCCGTGCTGGAGCTGACGCCCCGGCTGCTCCCGGAGCTGAAGGAGCTGCCTCCGCCGTAGCTGAGCCCCCCGGAGAAGCCCCCGCTGCCGCCGCCGAAGCCCCCGCTGCCGCCGCCGAAGCCCCCGCTGCCGCTCACGGTGTAGCCGCTGCCGCCGCCGCCGCCGCCCATGCCGAGCCCCCCGCCCAGCCCCAGGCAGCTCCCGCCGCCGTAGCCCATCCCGCTGGAGCTGCTGACCACGGCTGCGAAGGAACCGGGAAGACCCAAGTCAGGGGGCGGCTGAACCTCCCCCCGAGGTGGGGAGACCTGCAGCGTCACCCCCCTATGGTGAGGGGTGGGTGGGAAGGGGTGGAAGGGGGGCAGAGGCAAAGGGGTGGAAGGAGGGGGTATGGAGGGGTGGAAGGGAGGTGATACTCACAGACACTGACGGCTCCGACTCCCTCTCCAGCGAGCCTGTTGGGAAAGGGGAGAGTGAGCAAAACCCTTGTCCCTGGGACCATCTAATTAGGCCTGCACGGCCTTCAGTAGGGCCGGGTGTGTCTGTGTTAGAGGTAAAAGGTGACAGTGCTCGTTTTTATCAGCATCAGATGCCCCGAGCTGGAGGAAAAAACAACAACTTTGCCTACAAATGTCACCATTTCAACCATCCCTCTGTCTGCCCTGGTACTCCAGCCCCCTGGGAAGAGCTGTTTAACTCCAGGGGGATGGTCCCTAGTCAGCACACAGCAGGTCCACCTGTCCTCACCTGCTCTCCTCGCCCTCCAGCAGCTTCCTGTAGGTCGCGATCTCGATGTCCAGGGCCAGCTTGACATTCATGAGCTCCTGGTACTCCCGGAGCTGCCGGGCCAGGTCAGCCTTGGCTTTCTGCAGGGCGTCCTCCAGCTCGGTCAGCTTGGCCTTGGCGTCCTTGAGGGCCAGCTCCCCTCGCTCCTCGGCCTCGGCGATGGCCGCTTGGAGGTTGGCACACTGGAAGTGGGGAGAACAGGCACTTGTTTCATTTGGGCTCCCCAAATTGCTCTCTCTATTGCTGGGGGAGGTTCTGGACACTGGCTGGTGGCCCCCAGGATTGCACTGAGGGCTCCTGATGGGAGCTGGCTCTTTCTGCTGTGCCTGGCCACCATCGGCTCCCACCCACCTCCTTCTGCTCTGCAGGACCATCCCCCCTCGTACCTGTTTCTTCACGCTGTCAATCTCATTCCGCAGCCTCTGGACCATCCGGTTGATCTCTGAAATCTCAATCTTGGTGTTCCTCAGGTCATCCCCGTGTCTCCCAGCAGAGACCTGGAGCTCCTCGTACTGGTTCGGGGAAAGGAGGAGAGCACTGGTGAGCACTGGGAGCTCAGGGAAAGGGAACAAAGGGCAGGTCTGGATGAGGATTAAGGGGTGGGGGGACGAGATTCATCTGAAATCTGCCCATGGAATAATAGCACATGCCCTTAGCTCTCAGAATGTGCTGGGCAAGCAGTGCCTGATGGCACAGGGGACCTGGGCATTGTCACCTACAAGAACCTGGAAGGGGAAATGTTTAAGGCCAGTTCTGACTCTGCAAGCCCAAAGTCAAAACTTTTGAACATCTCGTCCCTGTCTCCCCTCAGCTGATGGGAAATGGTTTCTGATCCTTTCTGGCCAGAGAAATCAGTCTGTCACCCCAGTGACCCACCTTGTTCTGGTACCAGGCCTCGGCCTCGGCGCGGCTGCGGTTGGCGATGTCCTCGTACTGCGCCTTGACCTCAGCGATGATGCTGTTGAGGTCCAGGTTCCTGTTGTTGTCCATGGACAGCACCACGGAGGTGTCGGACACTTGCTGCTGCATCTGGGACAGCTCCTGCAGAAGGTGCAAAAAATGAAGTTTTAATGGTCTGGTGTCCGTGGTGGGAACCACAGACAGGAGGTGATTTGAGAGTCCTCCCCACCAAAGTGTTTTCTTGCATTTCCCCTGCTCCGTTTCCATTTTGTTAACTTATTTCTGCATTATCATTTCCAGAAGGCTGGGACCACCTTCTCCTCTGCTCCCACAGAGCCCTGGCTGTGGGATCCAGGGGGCAGGAGCTGGAGGATGCTCTCCAGGAGACACTCACCGCCTCGTACAGAGCCCTCAGGAAGCTGATTTCCTCTGCCAGCGCGTCGGCCTTGCCCTGGAGCTCAACCTTGTTCATGTAAGCACCATCCACGTCCTAAAGAGAGGACACCAATGCTTTCTGATGGAACCAGAACACAAAGGGGCTTCAGGACACCAATGGGACTGCGTCTGCTTCCAGGTCTATTATTCATAGAATCGTGGAGTCATGGAATGATTTGGGTTGGAAGGGACCTGAAAGCTCATCCAATTCCCACCCCTGCTGTGGGCAGAGACACCTTCCACAGACCATATTGCCTTGGACTCTTCCAAGGATGAGGCAGCCACAGCTTCCTTGGGCAACCTGGGCCACTGCCAGCAGTTCTTTAGAGTCGTTTTTATGTCCTTGTGATCAAAGTGTTTTTTAATGTAATGTTAGACATTGGCCGTGAGCCAGAACCAGGTTCTCGGGCAGAAGGCAAAGCTCTGACTCACAAGGATGTGACCAGAGGCTGAGCTGAGCCACGAGAGAGCAGAGGACAGGGCAGCTCTATCAGCACAGAGAAGGTTGTGCTCCCTCCTGGCCTCAGGAGGGCCCAGCCCAGGACGTGCTGATCTCACAGCTGGGCCCAGCCATGAGGGTGCAGGACTCCCACCAGCTTGGCTTCAACTCTGCAAGGTAAGTAAATTCCCTTTCCTGGCTCAGAATTCCCAACCCACTCACCTTCTTGAGGACCACAAACTCGTTCTCAGCGCCTGTGCGCCGGTTGATCTCATCTTCATACCTGCCAGGATAAAAGAGTGAGGGGGTTTGGGTGGAATGAAGAGGTGGGAGCACCCCATTCCCAAACCATCAGTTGTGGCTCATGGATGTATTCCCTACTCCCACAGGTTTCTCCAGAGCAGACGCAGAGCAGGAATTACTCCCTTTGAACTGCGGGACTCCATGATGTGAGTAGGCCCAGTTAAATTAATATATTTTAATCACTGCCCATAAAGTTGAGCTCATATAAAAATGTGCAGATTCAGAGCCCGTTTTGGCAGGAAGCAGGAGCAGCCATTCCCAGTGACCTTCACTCTAAGCAAAGTTATGCAAAAGACTTTCAACAAAGCTGCCCTGCAATGCCTACAAATGTGTAATAAAGCAATCATTTGATATTTGATATTATAATAATGCTGATGGCTCTGAAGAACCCACTGCAGCATTTAATTAAAACAAAAAAACCTCCATGGTTGTGCAAGAGAGGATCATTACAGCTCTGACAGTGGTTCTGTGGAACTTTTTATGGCTCTGAGCAACATCTTCTCATCAGATAATCAGGGCAGGGCTTAGCTAGAAAGTAGACAAGACATGCAGGCTCTTGAGACAAAGACCTGGCTTTCAAAGGCAGGTTGGTGCCAGTCCTCCTCTCACCAATATTGGCAGAGTTTTCCCTGCAGCCAGATCTCTGAGTGGACAAGGGAAGAGGTGGGAGTTAGCCAGTGGAATGGGGACAAACTCTAGACTTGAAATAAAATGTTTTCTCTTTCCCAGGAGGTAGCTTGCTCTGAAATCCGGACTCTAGAATTCATTGTTTGGGACCTGAGCAATATTTCTAAAAGCCTAGAACACATTTCAAGACCTCAAATGCACCCCAAACCACACTAGAAGCTCTGCCATTCCCTCTTGTTGGATCTAAGTGTCTTCTTCCCAGCCCCTGTCCCAAAAATCAGTCTCTTCCCATGCTTAACTACCTAATACTGACATATTCCAGCCCTGCAGGGTGATTCTGAAATTTGCAGTCAACCAGGGCTGGTTGAAGAAGGGACAGGTTGTTCTGAGCCAAATAAAAGTCCATAGTCCCATCCAAAAATCCCCCCAAAAATCCCCTCTAGGGAGTGGGTGCTGACTGGTGTGTCCTGAGCACGATCCATCCCCGCTCCACTGGATCCCGTGTCTCAACAGGGGGTTAATTCTCTCCCCAGGGAAATTTTTGGCAAAGGGCTGATCATCTTCCAGGTGGTGGGAGCTGAGCTCGAGCACTCCCAGGTCACCTGGGTCCTCTAGAAAGGCTGGAATTTCCTTCACAGAATGGGAGATGGGGGATTTCGGAGCTGGAAGTTTATTGGCTGCGTTTCAATCTGGTTTTTACCTGTCTATTATCCTCACAATTTACTAATTTTTCTGTCTCCAGGTATCCTATTTCAGAAGACCCCAGGGATCAGACCATGACCTCTGGAGCGGTTCCCCAGGAATTCTGTGCTGAACGCTGACCTTACTCATGGTAAATGTAAAATAACAAAACACTGACCTTACTCGTGGTAAATGTAAAATAACAAAACGCTGACCTCAGTTGTGATAAATGTAAAACAACAAAACACTGACCTCAATCGTGATAAATGTAAAATAACAAGGGGTAATTTTGGGAACATGTTCATGCTGGGAAGGGGAACCTGGATCACACACTGTGTGTGTACCAGCAGTGAGCTGATTTTGCTGAGCACCTGCCTGGATTTTACTGGCTGGAAGGGCTTAAGCTGCAGGTTCCTTACTTGTTCTTGAAGTCCTCCACCATGTCCTGCATGCTGCGGAGCTCGGAGTCCAGCCGGCCCCGCTCGCCCATCAGGTTGTCCAGCTGCCGCCGGAGGTTGTTGATGTAGGCTTCGAAAAGGGGCTCCAGGGACTTCCTGGTGACAGTGTGGCCCTGCTCTTGCAGGAGGGTCCACTTGGTCTCCAGCACCTTGTTCTGCTGCTCCAAAAAGCGCACCTGGGGAGGGACAAAAACCAGGGACATGTGTGAGCAACGCACAAAAAAAACCCCATCACGACTGCCAAGAAAAGGTGGGATCACCAGCAGGACAGGTCTAGAGATGATGGGACAATCAGAGGGCAATTATTAGGAGTGTCCCAGTTTACGGCATTGGATTCTCAAAAGTATTAGAAGCTTCTGGAGGTGTTTATCAAGAATTTTTCATGAGTTTTAATCAGGCCAAGCAACCATACTCGCAATTTTAATGTTTCTCAATGCAATGAGCAGATGTTCATCCCACCTTACTGGTTTAAACTGGTTCTATCTCATTGTAGAGAAGAGGATCCATCCACCCAGGGATGGTTTTTACAGGGAAGAGATAGAATTACTTTGTCAATAATATAAAGGCACTGAAAAACTCATCCCTGCTAAAAGGAGACATAAGCCAGTTCTTAGTTTTCAGCCAAGCCCACGATGTTTGTCGGCTGGGATCAGTTCAGGCAAGTCCCTAAATCCAAATGAAGCTTCTTCCTGAAGTTTTTGGGTTTTTTTTCCCAAGGCAACTGATAACATGCGTGGCTTGATGTTCAGACCAAAGTCTCACCTTGTCGATGAAGGAGGCAAATTTGTTGTTGAGGGTCTTGATCTGCTCCCTCTCCTGCGTCCGCACCTTCTGGATCTCTGGATCGATGTCCAGCTTGAGGGGCGCCAGCAGGCTCTGGTTGACGGTCACTTCGTGGATGCCACCAGGTGGGCAAACAGGGAACCCGGGGCCACCTCGGCCACCAAATCCAGGCCCTCCCAGCCCAAATCCACTTCCCAGCCCGTAGCCACCACCGCCACCAGCTCCTCCTAAGCCAAAGCCAGCGCCTGCTCCGCCACCATAGCCGAGACTGAAGCCGTATCCGCCCCCGGCTCCGCTCCGCAGACCTCCACCGACTGAGCTGTAGGAAATCCTTTTGCTTCCACCTAAGTTATAGAGGCTTCTGCTGCCGAAGCCACCGCCGGCTCCAAAGCCTCCTCCACCTCCAGCTCTTCCTCCTCCAACTCTGGAGACGGAGACAGAGCTAAAACTGCTTCTGGTCCCACTCCCACCACCTCCTACGATAGCAGAGCCCGAGCTAAAGCCCCTCATGCCCCCTCCAGTAGATGATCTGAAAGAGATCCGGCTCATGGCTGGTTCAGTTGGGGAGGCAAAGAGTAGGAGAGAAGAAAACAAAAAAACAGTCTGCGCAGCAGGAAAAGAGCAGAGGGCGATGGAGACTGAAACCCCTGTGATGGGAGAGCTTGGGAGCCTCCTCTTTTATCTGCTTGGAAAACTTGGCACGGGAGTTCAGGACTTGACGTGCCTTGCAGCAACTTGTCTTGTCAAACACACCTCGGCTACAGCGAGGCGCTGAAAAATGCATTGTTTGCAGGCAGGAAAGTAACGGCGGCGAGAGTGAGCTCCCCCCTCCACCAAAGCCGCCGCTCTGAGTCATGGAATTAGAATTGAATGGGACCAGGTCTGCACTCAGGGGCAGGATGCAACACGATCCCCGAGACCCTGGGAGCCGCTTTCCCTGGGGCAAGCAGAGCGAGGATTTTGCAAGTGGCGTTTTAAGGTTGAAGGCATCGCACAGGCAAGAAAAGTATAGGGACTTTTCCAAGGTTTCCAGCTCTGGGACTGCCATGTGTTAAGGTCTAACACATCACATAGACAAGAAAAATATAGGGATTTTTCCAAGGTTTCCAGCTCTGGGACTGGCCACGCCTGCCCTGTTGTTGGCTCAAGAAAGTTTGGTCTGAAGGTTGTGTTAATGATTTTTTTTTTTTTTTTTTAATATTCAGGTTTGGGGGTTTTTTTTCTGGATCTAAATGATCATGGGCTTGAAGAGATGAGCTGAGTGGAAGTTGTGTCATGGCAGTGTTTTCTGGGATCTTACCAAAAATGGTCTCCCCTCGTTCCCGGGGAAACTGAGGAATTAGTTAACATGACTTTGAAAGACAGCAAGTAAATGCCTTTTCCAAAATCACATCAAAACAGCTTAAATAGTACTTTCCCTAACAGAGATTTATAAAATACAACTAAAAAGCTGCTCAAAACGATTGTGGTTCTGTAGTACCTCCTTGTCAGGCTGGGGATTCAAAAGCTCCCTGTGAAGTGGTATTTTTATCACTTTTTCTGCCCCCCCGCCTTTATATTTATCCAACAGTTTCCACGTCATTCCTGGCTCTCTGAGATGTTCTGTGGAGGGGAATTCACCCACCTTCCTTCCCACCCCCTCCTTCACTCCGCTGAGATCACACAGTTGGAAAAGCTTTCTGAAGCAGCTTTCGCCTCTTGATGTTGCTCCTGGGTGAACCCTTGTGCAGGAGTCTCAACTCCCACAGTAAGTCTGGGTTGTGTAAAGGCTTGAGAGCTGAGGATCCTTCCTTTGTGTCTGTGAAGAGCTGGACATGAGATACAGGAGAAGAAATCCCCTCATTTCCACTCAAAATCCCTCCCCAAGTACTTTTGTGAACTGGATTCTGCCCACTGGCCTGGGCTGCCCACCTTGGCCAGGTGAAGTAACAGTGAAAGACAGAGAGATGAGACCCTGAGCAGCTAAACCAAAAACATTCCCAAATTCATCTACGTGAGCAAAAAGTGCTGGAGCTCAATCCCGAAGGAGGAGCTTAAGGGGCTCGGCTGCGTCTCAGAGCTTGTTTGTATTGATGTGTTTCCAACCACTGCTTTTTTTTTTTTTTTTTTTTTTTTTTTTTTTTTTTTTTTTTTGTCTGGGAACTTGAAAGAAGCTGAGCAGGAGGGGTTTGGTTGGGTTTGGTGGGGTTTTATCTCCTCGTAAGCAGAGAACAGCAGCGCTCCCAACTCCCGTGCCCTTGGAGCGCTCCTGGCTCCGGCGGTGAGTCACCGCGGATGGGCTGATCCCAGATCCCTCCCCTGGACGGGAGCAAGGGGGTGCTCTCGCCCCGGGAGTAGAGATGTGGGGATTATCTCCTGCTCACTGGAAACTGTAGCGTTTTGCTGGGAAAACCTCACCCCAAACCCAGCGATTCCCGATTTCACAGCGGCCACAACCTCGGCCAGGAGACCTCTGGGCGCTGGGAATAAACACAGCGGCACTGAAAATAAATCAGCTCTGTTCCAAGCGTGGCAGATCCACAGAGATTTGCTTTTTCCTGTGCCTGCCCGTGTGAAAAGTGGCACGACTCTGGATGAGGGCCGGGCAGGGAACTTGCCTTTGACTCCCAAATCGCTTATGCAAAGTCACACCTGGGAACAGGAGCACAGGTTTTAATTAAAGCAGAGGGAAAGGATTCATGTGGAAGGGAGTCATTACTTCCCCAGCTCTTCTAGGAAAGCCTGTTGCTGCAGACAATGGCAATTAAGTGGAGTATTACAAAGGATTTGGAAGAGCAAAGCAAATGATGGTTTAGGCACCAAAACAAGGAAAATTCTTGTGGAATCTCTCAGTCCCTCACACTGTCCTTTCTCGGTTTGTGCTGCTCACATGCAGGGTCCCACTGAAGGTGCTCAGGGCTGCAGGGGGGCTGTGCTGGCCCCTCAGGTGGGACAGTTCCCCGTGGAGGGACAGAACGTGTCCTGGGGGGTTGCCCGGGGGGTGGGAGCACTGCAGAGATAGGGGAAGAGGAACAGGACTCCTGTCTGCAGCTCAGCTGCCTCTGAGCTCCAATCTGCTCTTTTTTTTCAGAAGGGACTGGAAAAAAAGATGCCAAAAACTCTCCAGGTTGGTTAAGGTTGGGTTGTCATGAGAAGTGTTAAATCCTTGCACCTGACCTGGTGACTCAGAGTTTATTTTTAACCTTCACTGGGTTTTTTTTTTGTTGTTTGTTTTTTTGTTTGTTTGTTTTTTTTTTTGTCCTGTCTGCAACATCCTCTGGACAGCAGGGGCTGAGGAGCCTTGGTGGATGACAGGTTGACTGTGAGCCAGCAGCAGTGTGTCTCTGCAGCCAGAAGGAATGGAATTCCCAATGGAATTCCCAGTGGAATCCTGGCATGCCTGGGGAAGAGCCTGGCCAGCAGGTGAGGGAGGGGATCCTGCCCCTCTACCTGGCCCTGGTGGGGCCATGCCTGGAGTGTTGTGCTCTGCTGTGAACTCTGCAGTTCAGGAGCTCCTGGAGATGGTCCAGTGGAAGCCACAAAGGTGCTGAGAGGTCTGGAGCATCTCTCTGATGAGGAGAAATGGCAGGAGCTGGGCGTGGTGGGTCTGGAGAAGAAGGGATCCCATCAATCATGGGAATATCCAAATACCCATAAAAATATCTTATGTGAGAGGGTCTCTCATCAATCCCCCATCTCCAAGGGGTGGCAAGAGGGTGGTGTCAGACTGTTCAGTGGTTCCCAGCAACAGGACAAGGATCCCAGAATCCCTGAGGTGGGAAAAGCCTTCTAGGATCAGCGAATCCAGCGTGTGCCTGATCCCCACCTTGTCACCCGCCCAGAGCACTGAGTGCCACATCCAGTCATGCCCTGGACAGCTGTGGGGATGGTGATTCCACCACCTCCCTGGGCAGGGAGAAGTCACGGCCATAACCCAGAACACAAGAAATTCCACCCCAGCTCCAGGAAGAGCTTCTTTCCATGGAGGTGGCAGAGTCCTGGAAGAGCTGCCCAGGGAGGGCACGGATTGTCCCTCTCTGGAGACATCCCAAGCCCTCCAGTGTCACCTGCTCCAGGTGTCTGTGCCTTGGCAGGGGGTTGAGCTCCAGAGGGCCCTTCCAACCCCAACTATCCTGGGATTCTGGGATTCTGAGCCCGGTTTTGTCCCTGGATTTGGTCTCTCACCGAGGCTCCTTTGATTTCCTGGGCGAAGGGGATGAGATGCTGCTGTGTTTTGGTGCACCTGGGTATGAGGGAGGTTTCGCTGAAGCATCTCCTTTGAACTTGCCAGGACACGCTGGCATGTGTGTTCCTGCTCCTTCCCCTGCTCCTGCTCCTTCCTGAGTTCTGCCTGGAGTTATGCAGGGCCGGGAATGTTGCAAGGTCAGGGCAGAGCAAAGCATCTGAGCCTTTGAAATTCAATAAGGGCTTTGCAATAACGTTTGACTGAGGGTTTTCTCTCCACTTTTTCTTGGTTTTTATTCTCCTTTTGTAATGACTGACTGAAGTACCTGCATGGGTGCTGTTGTTGTGCTCCAGCACCCATCCCCAACCCAGATCCTCCAGATAAAGCCTCCCCAAGAGCCCTGCAGACACCTGGGTTTGCTCTGGCTTTTTAAGACAGCAAAAATTAAATCCTGAGGTTTTGCCTGGCTGCCCCAAACCCTCCCTTCCATGGAAGAAAAGCTTTTGGATTAACCCCAATAAGCTAAGAAACAAATGGTGCTTAATTATTGTGACGGCTGCAGCTGATCTGAAGCTGCACAGATAAATTTGGCCATAACTGAACCTAACCTGACTAACTCAGCTTGTTAAAGAATAAAAAGTAAACAAGCCCCCTGGTGAGGCAAGGATTGGTTGAATTTGAACTCAAACACTCAGACAGGGGACCCCAGCCAATCCCATTTGTGCACCTGTCTCCAAAACTGTGACCAAATGTAACAAACCATCTTGTCACTTATGGATAAACCTCCTCCTCTTCCTTCTCCAGTTTTCTCCAATTCTTCAATTTATTGTGGGACAACTGATTTCGAGATTTTCATTACAATTTAATCAGAATTTCAAAGCTTTTCCCTGGAAGTAAAACAAATGTGCCTCCAGCTCATTCTGATGAAGGCTGAGAATGTTTTGCCTTGATGGTTCTGGTTTAGAACAAAAAGATAAATAAAAAGAACAAGCAAGTTACAATCTGGTTTTATTGGACACATTGCAAGTAGAGAGAGAAAGGAGTCACATCACTATCACTGAAGTATAAAAAGCTGCAACTTTCAATTTTAATGGCGCTTTCCAAAAATAAAATGGCACAGTGGAAGGCCAGAGGGGCAAATTCCACCAGAAAAGGGGAAAACAGATTTGGGACGCTGGGGTTCCTTTGGGATCCTGCTCCTGACTGCCTCGTTTCCCACACGCTGGGCTGGGACCTGCGGCGCTTCCCGGTTTCCCAAGGTCTTTCTTTCTTTTGGCAGAGGAACCCACACCGAGAGGAGATGCTGGAATTCCCCTGGGAGCTGTGGACAGGGCCCTCCAGGCAGCTTTTCCAGCCTGATCTTCACAGCCTCAGACTTTCCCCACCTGCTGTGACGGAGGCCGTGGGGAAAGACAGCAAGACTTGGACTGCTGGAGGATTTGGGAATTTTTGAAGACATTCCAGCAGGACAGAAACCCCTTTTAGTGGTAAGCACTGCTCTTGCTTTTGAAGGACTCACTGTGTCAGACATTACTGGGAATTTAAAAATCCTGTAATTTAGAAAACAAGCCCTTTTTCATAGGTTTTGGATCAATCACTGGTGAATCCTCTGACAGAAACCACGCCTGAGGTTATGTGTAAGGGGTGGGCAAACCCATTTAAGAAGAGAAAGGACAGGAATGGGGGAGTGATTTGGGAAAAGCTTTTTTGATAAGCTTGTGGCACACTGAATTCTCATCTCTGGGTGGAGGGATCTCAGGTTGCTGCTCGAACATCCCTGCTCCAAATCCCTGGTCAGGCTCGAGTGCCTGAGCTGACTCAGCAGCAGAACTTGGCAATATCTGGAGGAATCATATCTTTCAACACTTGGCTGTGAATGGAGGAAAGAGGGATTTTCCGCCTCACCAGAGTGACTCAGAATGAAGGGTATTTTAAGAGGGACATTACAAAGCCACTGCCTGGGATCTTTGAGTAGTCTCCAGGGGTATTTCTAGACAGCAAAAAAATAACCCAGATCTCTGATGCAGATGAGCTTCTCTTGTGAAGGAGCAGGTTTGGCTCATTCCAGCAGTGAAGGCAAAGCAGGGTGAGCTAAATACACATTCCCAGCCCATCTCTGGGCTTCTGGGGGCCAGAACTGAGCTAAAACTTTCCCTGCTATTTGCTCTGTCTTAGCTGATGGTTGTGGGTGGCCACAATCACAAACTGCTTGGCCTTACTAAAAACAAACAAATGGAAAACCAAACCAATTCCCCATTCAGAACAATCACTTAGGCCCGTGTTTCCCTTTAACTCCTGTTCCAGGGACTTGGAGAGCTCTGGTTTCTGTGTCTTCCACTGCTTTTCTTGACCTGAGATCCAAATGGGTGAGAACTACAGAGCAGGAGCAGGGCAGGGGCAGCTGGAGGGGCGGAGGTGGGGGCAGAATGGTGGGCAGGAGGATCAGAGGAACCACGGGAGGGTCTGGGCTTGGCTTCACTCAGACTCTGTGGCATTCTTCAGGCTTTGGCTTTTTATGCTCTTTTTGCTGGAGGAGGTTTTGGAGACGATTTTCACACCTGGGTTGGTGCCTTTTGCACTTCCAGAGCTGAAGTTCCCTCCGCTGGTGCTCAGGGCGCTGCTGCCACCTCCAGCATAGCTGTAGCTGCCAGCAGAGCCCAGACCACTCCCTCCTCCAAATCCACCTCCAAGACCCCCTCCAGCCCCAAGTCCAAGTCCTCCTCCACTTCCAAAGCTGTAGCCTCCTCCTCCTCCTCCTCCACTGCCAGCTCCGAGACCTGAAACTGCTCCCGCCGCCTCCTCCAAGGCCAAAGCCGCTTCCACCACCTCCTCCAAGGCCAAAACCACCTCCGCCGCCTCCTCCACTCAGGCTCAGGGCACCAAATCCTCCTCCCATGCCAGCTCCACCCGCAACGCCGGAGCTGGAGCTGATGACTGCTGCAAGGAAAAGCAACCAGAGGGTTGGACATCTGCTTCACAGTCATGGGATGGGCTGGACTGGGCTGGAAGGGGCCATAAAATTCATCCCATCCCTGCCCCTGCCGTGGGTAGGGACTCCTTCCACCATCCCAGGCTGCTCTAGGCCTCATCCAGCCTGGCCTTGGACACTTCCAGGGATGGGGCAGCCACAGCTTCTCTGAGGAATCACCCAGTTCCAGGAAGCACCATCATCAGGACCTTGACCCACAGGGCATGAACCCAACTTCCATCCCCTGCACAAGCCCCTAATGACAGTGGAGGGCGCCAAAAGTCTTATGTGGGGCAAAACCTCCCTTTTCCCAAGGTCCCTCCCCTGCCTTGCTGCCAAAGCCAGACTTTGGGACCCAGAACTGTGATACTTACAGTAGCTGATGGGGTTCAGTCCCTCCCCACTGAGCCTGTTGGGGGATTAGAGGAGATCAGAGCAAAATTCCAGGGACAGGCAGAGGGAACCAACCTCTGATGGGAACAGTTATAGTCACTATCATCCCCATAAGGGTTCTGCTCCCACCTGCTCTCCTCGCCCTCCAGCAGCTTCCTGTAGGTCGCGATCTCGATGTCCAGGGCCAGCTTGACATTCATGAGCTCCTGGTACTCCCGGAGCTGCCGGGCCATGTCAGCCTTGGCTTTCTGCAGGGCGTCCTCCAGGTCAATCATCTTGGCCTTGGCGTCCTTGAGGGCCAGCTCCCCGCGCTCCTCCGAGTCCCCGATGGCCGTCTGCAGGGTGGCACACTGCACGGGGTGGGGGGGCTTAGAAAGCTGCTCCTTCCTTCGGGTGAGAGTCACCCAAGGAACAAACCCATTCCAGCTGGGACGTTCATGGAAAATGTTCCAGCTGAGCTAACACGGCTGGAGCTGAAATGCCAGGCTGGCAAGGATGATTTAAGTTACATTTTACAGTGTGAAGCTCTTTCCAGGAGGGAATTCAATACCTCCAACGAGGCTGGAAAAGCCCCCTATCAGCAAAGCTGAGCTATGGTGTGGAGAGACAACATTTCCATTCCTACCTGGTTCCTGGTGTTCTCTATCTCGGAGCGGATCCTCTGGATGAGCCGGTTGAGCTCGGAGATTTCCCCCTTGGTGTTGCGCAGGTCATCGCCGTGTCTCCCCGCTGTGGCCTGCAGCTCCTCAAACTGAGGTCAGAGGGAAGATGTAACCGAACCACCTGAGGCGTCTGGCTGGACAAGAGGCGGCTCAAGCAGCCCCTCTTAGGGACAGCAGGGGTTTCATGATGGGTCAGCTCACCTTGGTTTGGTACCAGGCCTCGGCCTCCGCCCGGCTGCGGTTGGCGATGTCCTCGTACTGAGCCTTGACCTCGGCGATGATGCTGCTCAGGTCCAGGTCGCGGTTGTTGTCCATGGACAGGATGACGGCGGTGTCGGACACTTGGGCACTGAGCTGGGCCAGCTCCTGTGGGAAGCACAGGGGAGCTGCAGCTACCTCACCCAACCCTTGGCAGCCCCAGCCAAGGACGGCGGTGGGACAGGAATCCAGGATTTGTCCGTACCGCCTCGTAGAGGGCTCGAAGGAAGTTGAGTTCATCGCTCAGGGCATCCACCTTGGCCTCCAGCTCCACCTTGTTCATGTAAGCAGCATCCACGTCCTGAAAAGGAGCAGCTGTGAGGACACCTGGATCCTCTTCTCAGCCAGGAAAAAGTTCCTTGGCACAGCCAAGAAACAGCCAAGCCTGGAGACGAGGCTGCCCCTTTCCCTGCTGCCTGGTGGAAGAGCACCAAAGGGGCATCTCTTGCCCCGGAAAAGTGCTTTGTGTTATTTGGAAGTGGATAAGGAGGGAGGTCCTGGCTCTTTGGCCGTGGTATTTGGCATTCCCAGCATGACTGACCCCCTTTGTCTCTGCATGGCCTGTGTGTGTTGTGGGACAGGAGTGGGAGGAGGTTTTGCTTCCCTCCTACAAGAAAGGCACTCCACTCCTTTCCCACAATACCATGGTCAAATGGTAATTTAAAACCCTTCTAAAGGATGAGGCTGCAGCTCCATGAGATCTCCCACCCCTCAGGATATTCCCAGTCCATGCAATGGTTGGGGTTGGCTCAGCATCTGCAGCACCTCCTGTCTCACCCACCTTCTTGAGGACCACAAATTCGTTCTCTGCTGCCGTGCGCCGGTTGATTTCCTCTTCGTATCTGCAGGGGTAAAGGGAAAGAGGTGCTGGATCAGACCTGGGGAAGCAGAACAGGTGTCCAGGTAGGACTGCAAGGTGATCTGGACTGGAGATGGCATCTCCAAATCAGCCTCCTGGGAACAGCCCAGCTCAAATGTGTGAGATTCCCCTTTCGCAAAAGGCAGAAAGGACATTTTTGATTTAATGCAGACAGAACAAGGGAGGTAAAGCTGGTTTAGAGGATTTTCCTTTGCAAGAGCCATTGCAAGGTGCTGTGTCTTGGATGAGTCTCCATTTTTTTCATGGGAAAAATGTCGATGGACCCTTTTTGGTGCTGTTGATGAAAATGGGTCCTGCAGGGAGAGATGCCTCTGAGCAGGGGGTATTGGAGGTGATTAGTGATGTTCTGTGTTAAGGGATGGAGCACAAACTGGAGACACTTTTCCCCCCTTCCTGGAGAAATTCCCATTAATGCTTCTGGCTGGATGTTTGACTTTCAGAAACTAAATTTTTTGAGATGAGTCATAAAATCACAGAGTTATAGAATCATAGAATTATAGAATCACAGAATCACAAATTCAGCTGAGTTGGAAGGGACCCATGAGGATCACTGAATTCCAACTCCTGGCCCTGCATAGGACACCCCACCAATCCCACCCTGTGCCTGAGAGCGTTGTCCAAACACTCCTGGAGCTCTGGTGGCCACAGGACTGTGACCGTTCCCTGGTCAGTGCCCGGCCACCCTCTGGGTGAAAACTCCTGCTGCTCAATGTTCAGCTGAACAATTCACACCCCGTTTCACACTCACTTGTTCTTGAAGTCCTCCACCAGGTCCTGCATGTTCTTCAGCTCCCCGTCCATGCGTCCCCGCTCGTTGAGCAGGTTGGCCAGCTGCCGCCGCAGGTTGTTGATGTAGGCCTCAAACAGCGGGTCCAGGTTGCTCTTGCCAGAGTTGTTTTTTTGGCCCTGCTCCTGCAGAAGGGTCCACTTGGTCTCCAGCACCTTGTTCTGCTGCTCCAGGAAGCGAACCTGAGCATTGGGAAGCAGAAGAGGCTTAGGCAGAAGATAGCTGTGAGCTGACAGCTAATATTCAATAACTGGGAGTGACACATGGCAGGAGCCAAGGGATCCCTGAATTAAGAGTTTCCAGACTGGGAATATCCTCTGGATTATCTAGGGCTGTAGCTGAGCAAATCCACTCTCTGTGGACAGTTCTCTTCAGAGGCAATTTAATTTAGGAAGCCAACAAAGCTTGGGTTCAGCTCTTTCTTCACCAGACAGTGAAGTTCTTTCACACCCTCTGGGGTTTCTTTCTTTGTAAGATATTTATCTTTCTTCATTAAAGCCAAGGACTGAATACTAATGCTAAAAGGCTTAATTGCCTTTCCCTCTTGCTCACACAACATATTTATCCAATTAAAAGCCAAGGAAGGACTTGAGTGGCTGAGTCAATACAAAGAGGATTTTATCTTGCAAGCAATAAACAACAAAGACCAAGAGAGAGAGTTAGGCTGAACCACTAGACCTGGACCCAAAACTGACTTACTCCATTTCAACTAGTCTGTGTTATTCCTCAGGCACAAAACCTGGGTCTAATCCCATTACCACAATTCTCTTGTTTTGTTTTCTCCCCTGTAAATGTTCAGAAGGACATTCTTGTTCGGGGGAATTAATGAATACATGCAGGGAGGAAATTAGTGAAGATCAGAGTGGAGATCTCTGAAGTCATATTTTTGTACTTCAGAGCCTCACTCCCCCTCTACCAAAGATCCACGGCACCCAGTGAGGTCTCACCTTGTCAATGAAAGAAGCAAATTTGTTGTTGAGGGTCTTGATTTGCTCCTTCTCATCCTTCCGCACCTGTTGGATGTTTGGATCGATCTCCAGGTTCAGTGGTGCCAGGAGACTCTGGTTCACAGTCACTTCTTGGATTGTACCCACTCCAGATGGGCCACCAGAAAACCCTGCCGGGTTCCTGCCACCCCCCAGCCCCACAGGGAATCCTCCCAGGCCCCCCAGCCCACCAAAGCCAAACCCGTGCCCACCGCTATAGCCAAGCCCACCAGCACCTCCACCAATGCCAAATCCACCTCCTCCACCACCAAGCCCCAGCCCAAGGCCACCACCAGCTCCACCACCACCAAACCCACCTCCTCCACCACCAAGCCCCAGCCCAAGCCCACCACCAGCCCCACCACTGCCAAGCCCACAGCCACCCGCTCCACTACCACCTCCCAGGCCAGAGCCACCAGCAGCTCCACCTCCAAAAGCAGCTCGGAAGCTGCTTCCAACCCCGATTGAGATCCTCTTGCTACCACCAAGGTTGTAGAGGCTCCTGCTGCCAAAGCCCCCGCCACCGCCAGAGCTGCCACCGCCACCTCCTCCAATGAGCCTCCCAAAGCCTCCTCCTCCTCCTCCTCCTCCTCCTCCTCCTGATCGTGCCACAGACACGGAGCTGAAGCCAGCCCTGTTGCTGCTGGGGAATGATGGCCGAGGCCGCGCTGTAGGATCGGCCTCCTCCTCCTCCTCCTCCTCCTGCCCTCATGCTGAGCGCCCGGTTCATGGCGGCGGCAGAGAAGGTCCCTGCACAGCCAGAGAGGTCCCGCAGCTCTCTGAGGAGAGGGAAATGTGGGCGCCCCTTTTATCCCCCGGGGATCTGGGCTTGGTTGCCTGGAAGTCCAGTGATCAATTTGGTGCCTTCATGGTTTTGACGTGCCAGGAGGCAACTGTCTCCCTGAGACTCGTTAAGCCCTGATTGCACCCAAACACACCTCCTGGGGCTGGATCTGCTCAGCTGGAAGAGTTACCTAACGCCCAGATTTCTGGCAGGGAGAGCTCAGCCTGGTGCAAAGCCTCTGTCTCCTTGCAGAGATGGGTTATTTTATTTTGTATTATTTTCCTTAACCCTGGAAGTGTCCAAGGCTGGGTTGGGATGGGCTTGGAGCAACCTGAGTTCATGCAAGGTGTCCCTGCCCAGGGGAGGGGGGTGTGGAATGAGATGGTCCTTGAGATTCCTTCCTACCCAAACCATTCTGGGATTCCCTGACTCTGTAATTTCCTCGCTGTGAAAGAAAATAATTTTTAAATGTTATAAAGCCAGAAATGATGTCTTGGATTCCCGACTCTACTTAAAAGATGCAACACATCAACACAGAGACCAGTGGAGAGTCCTCTGGACTAAGTCAAGTGACAGACATTGAGAGCAAAATGATTAACTCTAAACAAAAATAATTCTTGGGGTTTCTTCACCTGAAGGCAGAAGGCACCTTGATGCCCATAAAACCTGACATCCCTTGTGGGGCTCTAATTTATCCTAATTTATCAGTTTGCTGGGACCCTGGGCAGGGACCATCTCTTTGGGATGACTTTACAAAGAGGACCTGATCAAGTTTTCCTCTCTCCCCTTTCCAGGTGTAAATATCACCTCAGATTTTGCCCATTTATATTCATTATTTAGCCTAGGGCAGGTTTTCTAGGCTCTTCTTTATTTCCATTTCCAGAGGAAAACTGCATTCCACGCAGAGGCTGTGTTGTTATTTCTCCAGCCAGCTGATGATCAAAGCGTTTTCATCTTGACCTAAAAACCATTTCAGAAAAAGAGTCAGGTTTTCTGAAAAACTCCCTGCCCAGCTCTGTGGAATGATGTCATCTGCCCACTTTAGGATGCAGTCAGTCCTGAGTTTCTTGCTCTCTCTAAGCTCTGATTTCTTTAAAAGACCTTTGAGCCTTCCATCCAAACCTCTGCCAAAAGCAGATTTAAGCAGCATGAAAAATACTCCACAAATTTCCCTTATTTTACTTCCTGGACTCCTTGGGGAAAAAAAAAAAAATCGAATTCAACAGGGTGTGGTGACATTTTCTGGCATCTCAGACTCTGTGGAACTGCAGTGTTGAGAGGATTTTTATCCCCTGCATGTCAGAGCTCAGCTGGTTTTTGGCATGGGGCTGCCCTGGTGGCTTTGCCTGCACCCTGCAGGACTGGAGCTCAAATGTATTTAGAGGACAGGACTCTGCCTGCCCTTCAGAACATATCCCTGTGCCCCAGTGCTACAAAACCATTAAGGAGCTAAAATCCCACTGGCATCTCTTGGAAGAACAATTAAACAGGTGCTACTGAATGCAGAAGAGCAAATATCTGATTATCTGTGGAGAAATGCTGCCGGGTAGGCTTGAATTGGAAGAGTTGGGGCACTGAAAGAGAATTTCCCTTTGCAGTGAGAAATGAGTCCCAGGTGGTGCAGGTCATTTTTGGAAAATGTGGGTCTGAATCTGGAATGCCCCTTGAAATTCATGAGCATCCACTGCCTCTGTGATTTGCATAAAATTCAAAGCCAGGGCGCGATGGGAAAATGAGATTTTTGTCTTCATGGTTCCTTGACCCCAGTGAAGGCAGCTCGTCCTGAAGCTGAAGAACGGGTTCAGATCAGGTGTTAGAGCTGAATGAATGTAATGGGATTAAAGGTGGGGCTGCCAAGAAGAAAGAGGGAATTGTCACTTTGGGCTCCCATGCTCTGCTCCCCTCGGCTCGTTATCCACAGGGTATGTGAGCAATGCAGAGGCCACCCCAAAAACACTCCCCTTCCCCTCCTGGGCTGCTTGATGGTGTGGAGGAGCCGAGGGCTGGGGCTCCAAACCCAGGGGCAGATGTGGCATTTTCATCTGCCTGTTCGGATCAGCTCTGCCAGGCTCTGGGTTTGAGCTGAAAGAGGGGAAGGTGAAGTTAAATACGTGGAAGAAATTCCTCCTGGTGAGGGTGGGGTGGCCCTGAGATGGATTTCCCAGAGCAGCTGTGGCTGCCCCATCCCTCAAAGTGTCCAAGGCCGGGCTGGATGGGGCTTGGAGCAGCCTGGGATAGTGGAAGATGTCCCTGCCCATGGCAGGGGGTGGAATCAGACAGTTTATAAGATTCCTTCCAACGCAGCCATCCCACAAATCCATAGTTTTAGACTCTATCAATTTACAAAAGGGTCTGTCCAGACTGATACCATGCAGGATTTGACCTCCATCCGCCCCAAACCCACATTCCCAGCTTTTTTGTCTCCAAAATACCCTGACCTACATGAACATCTTCAAGCAGGCAGCAGCAAACGTGGGTTTTGCAATAGTTGTGAGTTGAGGACAGGGATGATTAAAGGTTTTCTCCCAGAAATGCAAGAGCTGCCAGACTGCTTTTGTCCCCTGGGGAGCTGGCTGGTGTTTGGTGTTCAGGTATTGCTTTGCAGGGAGATGATCAACATAAAATTATGAGCTGTTGGGGCACTGGAAGCTTCTTGTTTGGGGTGTTTCTGCTTGGTATTTACATAGAAATGAGACGGAGCCCGAGCCACCTTCATGGAGCAGAAAAGATGAAGAACAACGTTCCCAAAAAACATCTTCAGCGGGGTGAGTTTTGCTTTCTCGCCAAGGGCTGACCCCCTTGGCTTCCACCACCTCCCCAGGCACTGTGGCATTTCTGAAAACAGAATGATGGCTCTGCACCCTGCCAGGAGAACGCACCACGGGAATGAATGCAGAGCTGAACTCCTCCCGTGGTGGGTTCATCCCCACTCCACCAGCCAGGACAGACTGACCCTGGGGTGGGGGCTGAGCTCCTCCTCCAGCCCTGGAGAGGTGGAGGGAGAGAACCTGTGAGTCAGCAGGGGACTCTTGGAAGCAGAGTGGGAGATGGGGGAATAAATTACAGCCCCTGGTTCTGGGTGAGCCTTTCATGGGCAGATGGACCTGCCCACGCCCTGTGCTGCTCCAGGCTGGGCAAGGACACAGGGATTTCTCCAAGGGTGATGCAGAGCTGGCTCAGGGGCTGTTGGCTGTGCCATGGGGAGCTGTGGGAAGGGAAAAGCAGCAGGGCTGGTTGGTTTTGTCGTGATTCCAGCTGTGCACCCAGCTGGGCCTCGCTGTCACCATGGCAAGATCCTCCCAGCCAAGTGACAGAGGTTGGTTTTTTTGTGATTCCAGCTGTGCACCCAGAGTGGTCACCACGGCAAGATCCTCCCAGCCAAGTGACAGAGACCCACCAGTCGGTCACTGTCCAGCAGAACTGAGAGCCCTGCAGGACTCTGGAATCACTGGGACAACACTCCAGCACCTGGTGAGATTTTTGGGGTGTCCTGTGCAGGGCCAGGACTGGGATTTGATGATCCTTGTGGATCCCTTCCCACCCATGATATTCCATGGTTCTGTGACACTCAGAGAGAAAAAGGAGAGGACGATGTGATTCCCCCTAAATCCCAGTTTCCTAAAATTATGAGAGAGGGTTTTCCCGCCCTGGAGGGGCATGTCCAGCCACTTCTCCAGACCCTGCTCCCTGTGTGAGTTCACATGTTTTAAGGAAGATGGGGGTTAAAGGAAGAAGCCCCTGGTGCTGCATTTTGGGAAACTGAACTTTCCCTTGTCCTTTCTTTCTAAAATCAACCCACTCTCGTGAGAGGGTTTCACGGGTGTGGTGTGGGATTATTTTCCTGTTACTCCCTGAGCTGGTTCTCACTGATCTCTTTCAACAAGGGCCTGGCTGCCGTTTTTTGTTCCATCTCCAGAGATCCCAGACGCTGTGGGAGAGCCCAAGAAAACTGCATCTCCCACAGGTGGTTAAACAGCCTCCTCTCCAGACTTCCTTGTGGCCACACGGATCAGTGGATGGAACAAAGGTATGCAAAGGCCCTTCAGGAAGGAGAGCAGACAAAAAAACTTCTTGAAGCTCCAAACTCCACCCGTTTGGAGACTCAGGTTTGAGGAAATTTCTATGATTTGCAATATCAGGGAGGGAAATGAAGCCCAGGCATGAATTATGCATGGAGTTTATTGAAGGTACAGCTGAAAGTCTGGAGTAAGCGAAGGGTAATAACTCTGTTCACTTACACATTAAAAGCTTTAACTCCGTCTATTGCACACAGGAAAAACAACACATGCATTTAACTACAGAAATATAAGGTGCTCGTCGGGGCATAATTAAAATCTGCTCTACCAAATGCGGTTTAGCAACCTGGACCAATTTACATAAGCATTCCCAGCCCTCTTGTAAACAGGAAAAATTGGATTTTCTGCTGTCATTAAAGAAGTTAAATTACAGCTGCAGCTTTGTCTCGGGCAATTAAATTGTGGCTTCTCTCTCTGAAGTTGGGATGACCAAATTTTTTCATCCTTTTGCAATAGTTGCATTAGGGAAAGAAACCCTGTGCTGGAAAGGGGTCAAGCAGGGAAGGGTGACTGAAAAGCCAAGATGATGTGTGGAGACAGGAACGCTCTCTGAAATGAAAATCTCACCTGGCTGAGGGGGGCAGGTGGGGGTTTCCCCTGAGAAAGGCACCAGAGAGAGGGCTGGGCTTTGCCAGGCAATGTGTTTGGGCAGAGCGACGTGCTAGCGCATGGTCGTGTGATCCCTGTGGCCGTCAGAGGGAGGGGGGGAACACTGTTTTTATTGCAGAAATGCTGATTATTAATAAAAACGTTCCGTCGCGGGCCCCGCCGCTCTCTACCGGCTCGTCCTGACCACGCGCACGGTTGTGCCGAACCTGTTCCCGCAGACCCCCGGGGCCCCGGGCAGCAGCACCGGCCCGGGCCCGCACTGCTCCACGCCCGCGCACACCACGTTGCCCAGGTTGCTCAGATTGCCCAGGTTACCCAGGTTGCCCAGGTTACCCATCCCGGGGGCGCACTGGACACCGTCCACGCCGGTGAGCACCTCCCTGCCCACGCAGCTGACCGCGCTCCGGGCCCCGAATCCCGCCCCGACCTTGGAGACGCAATCCACGCTGCGGGTGCTGAAGGCGGCGTTGCCGAAGGACGAGACCATTCCCAGTCCCGCGCCGGCCCCTCCGCCGCTCTTGACGCTGCATTTGCCTCCGATTCCCGACAGGGACCGGCACTCCCCGACCGTGCCCCCGCCGCTGACCACGGCTGCGGGGCAAAACAAAACCGCGGTCACGCCCAGAGCAGCCAAAACCCGGCTTTAAAAGGCGCGTTAAAAGTTTAAAAGGTTTGTAAGGAAATTAAGGCGGGGGGAGGGGGTGGTGGTCATTAACTCACCTACGCTCACAGGGTTGCCGGTGCATATTCTGTCAAGAAAAAAAAGTCTCAGGGATGTATTTAGGGACCTATTCCGCAAATTCATAGGCAAAGCCCAGCCTCTCAGAAACCTGACGCGTCCTTGGGCTCTTTAGGTGCACCCTGCTGAGAGGGGCTGGTTCCAATTGCCCACCAAAGCACCGCGGGGTTGGGTCCCTAATTCCATGGTCGTACTAATATCCCATTCTGGTTTGGGATGAGAGTGTGATCCCCTCGTTTTTCACATCCCCTCTGCACCCAGTGGGAGGGAGAACGGACCCTGCTCCCCTCAGCAGCCCCGAGTGCGTTCCTTTCTCCTCAAAACGGACCCTGCTCCCCTCAGCAGGTCTGGGTGAGATTCTTTCTCCTGAAAGTGGACCCTGCTCCCCTCAGCAGCCCCGGGTGCGTTCCTTTCTCCTCAAAACGGACCCTGCTCCCCTCAGCAGCCCCGGGTGCGTTTCTTTCTCCTCAAAACGGACCCTGCTCCCCTCAGCAGCCCTGGGTGAGTTTCTTTCTCCTGAAAATGGACCCTGCTCCCCTCAGCAGCCCTAGGTGTGTTTCTTTCTCCTCAAAACGGACCCTGCTCCCCTCAGCAGCCCTGGGTGTGTTTCTTTCTCCTCAAAATGGGCCCTGCTCCCCTCAGCAGCCCCGGGTGGGTTTCTTTCTCCTCAAAACGGACCCTGCTCCCCTCAGCAGCCCCGGGTGCGTTTCTTTCTCCTCAAAACGGACCCTGCTCCCCTCAGCAGCCCCGGGTGCATTTCTTTCTCCTCAAAACGGACCCTGCTCCCCTCAGCAGCCCTGGGTGAGTTTCTTTCTCCTGAAAATGGACCCTGCTCCCCTCAGCAGCCCTGGGTGCGTTTCCTTCTCCTCAAAACGGGTCCTGCTCCCCTCAGCAGCCCCGGGTGCGTTTCTTTCTCCTCAAAACGGACCCTGCTCCCCTCAGCAGCCCTGGGTGAGTTTCTTTCTCCTGAAAACGGACCCTGCTCCCCTCAGCAGCCCCGGGTGCGTTTCTTTCTCCTCAAAATGGGCCCTGCTCCCCTCAGCAGCCCTGGGTGAGATTCTTTCTCCTGAAAATGGACCCTGCTCCCCTCAGCAGCCCTGGGTGAGTTTCTTTCTCCTGAAAACGGACCCTGCTCCCCTCAGCAGCCCTGGGTGAGTTTCTTTCTCCTGAAAACAGACCCTGCTCCCCTCAGCAGCCCCGGGTGCGTTTCTTTCTCCTCAAAACGGACCCTGCTGCCCTCAGCAGCCCTGGATGTGTTTCTTTCTCCTGAAAAGGGACTCTGCTCCCCTCAGCAGCCCTGGGTGCATTTCTTTCTCCTGAAAAGGGACTCTGCTCCCCTCAGCAGCCCCAGGTGCGTTTCTACTGAAAAGGGACTCTGCTCCCCTCAGCAGCCCTGGGTGCGTTTCTTTCTCCTCAAAACGGACCCTGCTGCCCTCAGCAGCCCTGGGTGAGTTTCTTTCTCCTCAAAACGGGCCCTGCTCCCCTCAGCAGCCCTGGATGTGTTTCTTTCTCCTCAAAACGGACCCTGCTCCCCTCAGCAGCCCCAGGTGCGTTTCTACTGAAAAGGGACTCTGCTCCCCTCAGCAGCCCTGGGTGCATTTCTTTCTCCTGAAAAGGGACTCTGCTCCCCTCAGCAGCCCTGGGTGCATTTCTTTCTCCTCAAAATGGACCCTGCTCCCCTCAGCAGCCCCAGGTGCGTTTCTACTGAAAAGGGACTCTGCTCCCCTCAGCAGCCCTGGGTGCGTTTCTTTCTCCTGAAAAGGGTCCTTGCTCCCCTCAGCAGCCCCGGGTGAGTTTCTTTCTCCTCAAAACGGGCCCTGCTCCCCTCAGCAGCCCTGTGTGCGTTTCTTTCTCCTGAAAATGGACCCGGCTCCCTTCAGCAGCCCTGGGTGTGTTTCTTTCTCCTCCCGTTGCCTTTTGCTGACCGTGTGCATCTCAGGCTGCCCCTACCTGCTCTCCTCTCCCTCCAGCAGCGTCCTGTAAGTGGCAATCTCGATGTCCAGGGCCAGCTTGACGTTGAGCAGCTCCTGGTAGTCCCTGAGCAGGCAGGCCATCTTGTCCTTGGCCTGCTGCAGGGCTGTTTGCAGGTCGACCAGCTTCTGCCGAGCGTCCTTGAGGGCGCAGTCCCCGCGCTGCTCGGCATCGCAGATGGCCGTCTGCAGGGCTGAGATCTGGGGGTACCAGGGCATCCCCACAAAGATTCAGTAAATTAAAGTGAAGCCCATCCAGTCCCATCTCCTGCCATGGGCAGGGACACCTTCCACACCTTCCACTAGCCTAGGCTGATCCTAACCACACCCAGCCTGGCCGTGGACACTTCCAGGCTCGATCTCTCTGGGCAATAAGGCAGCCAAGGGTGATAGTGAGGGGTATCTCCACAGCATGGCTCATATGACCCCTTATTTCTCAGCCAGGAAGTGCCAGAGAGCCAGGATTTAGGCTGGATTTGTGGTGGCCAAGCCATTTGGGGTGAAGGGGATGGGATCTCATGGCTGCAGTATGGTGGGAGCCCACAGCACACACTTATTCTGGTACAGCCTAACAAACATGCTTCTTATTTGCCAAATGAGAAATAAATCTGCTTTTTTCTATCCATGAACAGCAGAAGGGAAGTTAAAATAGATCTAATCTGGGGCTGGGGGTTCATTGCAGCTCCATAGGGTGGGAGCTGGCAGGACAATGATGTTGGATGGAGGAGCTGCACTCCCAGGTGGATCCATCCCTTGGTCCTACCTGTTTCTTCACGTTGTCCGACTCACACTGCAGCTTCTGTATCATCCTATTGAGCTCAGCAATCTCACTCTGGTTGTTCCTCAGGTCATCACAGAACTTGCCCCGGCTGCTGTGGAGTTCCTCCAGCTGTTGCACAGGGAGAGGATGATGTCAGTGCACCCAAATCGCCCCTTCCCAGGGCCCCCTGCCTGGAAATCTCTGGAGCTGCACCGAGGTTGGTGTCCCCAGGGCACCACCCAGACATGGCCTCAGCCTGGACAAGGTGAGATCTTTTGGAGATCTTTTCCAGCCTTAGGGTTCTATGATTTGCCCTTTGGGAAGTAAAGATGCTCCTTTACTTCCCAAGTGCACAAAGGGGACGTCTCTGAACACTCTGATCTGCTCTGCTCGTACTGAAATGTCTCATGCCACACTTTTAAGGCTTTTAAAGTTGGTTTGGGTTTGGGTTTTTTTTGGTGCAGCTTTCTCAAGCAAACTGAAGCTGATACACGATGTGGGGTGGGTTAAAGTTGCATCGTGGAGAATAGGAATGGTCTCAGAAATGGTCTCAGAAACGGTTTGTCACAGAAATTCATGGAGTACTCACCCTGGTTTGGTAGAAAGCCTCCACCTCGGCCTTGCTCTTCTGGGCGATCTCCTCGTAGCAGCACTCCACGCTTTTGATGATGCCCTCCATGTCCAGGTCCCGGCTGTTGTCCATTTGCACGATGACAGAGGTGTCACACAGCTGGCAGTCCAGCTGAGCCCTCTCCTGCAGGACCAGAGCATCAGTTCCATTCCCTCCACCAGCCCCAGCTGGGCCAGCAGCAAGCCCTGCAAGGGGAGCCTGGTGGGAGGAGGTTCTCCCCTGAGCTCCCAGCTCGGGGCTCTCCACTTTGGGGAACTGAAGTCCAGCAAAGCCTCGCAGCTGGTGCCTGTTTTGGTGACACAAGATGGGATGGCTGCGTGCATTTCCCTAAGGAAGGGCAGGGAATCCAGGTGGAGCAACCTGCTCCTGGCATTCCTGGCTCTGCCAGTGCTTTCCTGCACTGGGAATCCCTCAGGTGTGAGCTCCCACTGACCCCCACTGAGGGGGTTTAGCTCCAAAAAGCGTCAATGTAAAGTGTCCCCTGGGTGTTTTGTTAAAAAATTTGTGGAATTTTAGACAGAAGTGTTATTTTCATAAAGTTGTTTTGACTAATGTAAAAAAACCCAACAAACCCAAGTGCTAGAAATATTTGGCAAACACAGAGGATAGTTTGGATTAGAATTTGAGAGGTTTTCAGGCAAAAGATCCCTTGTGGGCAGCAATGTAGAAGACAACCAAGACCCCTCTGCCTTCCCAAAGTAAGTGTGACAGCGTTGCTATCAAATACATCTAAAAGACGTGCAGTTCTGGGCTGCAATTCCAGGATTTTTGGAAAAGACCCTTTCCCTGCACTATGGGTGTAGGACTGAGATGGGGAGGGCAGGAAATGATGCCAGGGAGCAGATTGGGTGGGGAGTCCTTACCTCGGCATAGATGCACTTCAGGAACTCCAGCTGCTGCCGCAGGAGGCCCACCCTGACCTCCAGCTCCTCCTTGGTCAGGTAGAGACAATCCACATCCTGGGGAGATACCAGGAGTTTGGTGAAAAGAGGTGAAGGAACGACCGTGGCAAATCCCAGGTTTTCTTGAGATTTGGAGGAAACCCCGCTACTTCCCACCCTCAGGCTGCACGTGCTGAAAGCCTCGGAGAGGCCCTCCAGGTTCCTTGGATTGCCTCATTTTTGGGGGCCATCAGGCTGTGCCGTGGTGCCAGGACCCCCTGCTTCTCCCACTGAGCCCACGCCCAGGGTTTGCCCACCCCCAGCTGGTCCTGGCTCACCTTCTTGAGCACCACAAACTCGTTCTCCGCTGCCGTGCGCTTGTTGATCTCATCCTCGTACCTGCAGGAAAGGGGGGCAGGGGGATGCTGAGCCCTGGGGGTCCCATCTCCATCACCCAGTGCAGACCATGGGAAACGAGATTTCACTTTGCACCTTGTTTTTTGTCATTGTTTTTGCTGTTTCTTACCCCCCTCGCTGGGCTTTACCCAGCAGTTTTAGCCACACCGGTGGTTTGGGTGGCCGGAGTCAGAGGACAGAAAACCCAGCCAAACCACCAGAAATTCAAAGCTGGAGGCTTGGATTGCTGCTCCCAGTCCTTCTGCTTTGTGAGATGTTTTTCCAGAGCATCCAGGACTCTGCTCAGAGTGTTTATGTGGCCAAAATGCCTCAGGGGAAGGTCAGGAGCTTGAGCAACCTGCGAAACTCCAGGGTGCAGTAGGCAGCACAGTCAGGGCATAGTGGTGACTCAGTAATTGGGACCTGCAAGAACTTTCACAAGATACTGATTCTGTGAGTTGCACCCGCTTGGTGGTGGCTCAGCAAGAAAAAAACACCTGACTTGGTGAACCCTGGGGAAAGTTGATCCAGTGACCTGGTTTATGGCTTAGCAGAGCACACGGGGATATATTAAAGAATGTCCACTGCTTGGACTGAAAAAAACAATTCCCACATTCCCTCTGGGAAGAGAGAATGAATCCCAACATGATGTGGGTAAAGAGCGGGGTGGATAAAATTGGCTGAGGGTTTTGTTTGTTTTGTGGGAATGGATGGCACTGGGGAAGACACGGGCACAGGTGACGGGGGAGATTTGATATGGCAAACCATGGGGGGGTGCAGGAGGCAGAGGAAAAGTGGTTTCCTGTCCTGCTCCACAAGGAAGCTGGGCTTGAAAACATCTCCCAGCCCATCAGCAGCATCTCCAGAGCAGGAAATTCCCCCAGTACTGCAGTGACTTGCCCTGTGCCCCAGTTTGCTGATCCATCCAGAGCAATTTCCTCGGATTCACACTCAGGAGCACCACCCAGGCCAGCACGGCCCGGGTCTGCAGCTCCCCTGGCTGTGACTCACTTGCACTTGAACTCCTGGACCAGGTCCCGCAGGCAGCGCTCCTCGTTCTCCAGGCGCTCGCGCTCGCCCAGCACGCACTCCAGCTGCTTCCTCAGGTTGCAGATGAAGTTCTCGAACACGGGCTCCAAGTTCCTCCGGGATGCCGGCAGCACGTACTGCTGCAGCAGCTCCCACTTGGTGGTCAGCACCTTGTTCTGCTGCTCCAGCAGCCGCACCTGGGCAGGGAGGAGATGGGAGAGTCAGGATCTCCTCCTGTCCCAAGGGCTTCTGCCCTTCCCAAAAGGGAAAAGTGAAAATCAAATCGGAATTGCAAATGGGGTCAGGTGCTGCTCTCTCTAGGGGGTCGAGTGGGACCAGCATCTTCTCTGAGCTAAGCTGGTCCCACCCAGGACTCGAATCTCAGGCTGAGCAACATCAGAGCCCTCGCGCTGTGCTGAGGCCAAGCCTGGATTCAGACGGTGCTGGCTCAGCCAAACACCTCCCCTCCTCCCCGAGAACCGGATCCTCTGCCTCCCGACCGGCCCAGGGCAGGAACGAGCCTTTCTCAGCACTGAAAGCCCCATCCAGGACCTCATTTGGATGTATCTGATTTAAACTCCAGCCGTGGATGCTCATCATACCTTTCCGTTTCTAGATTAAAGGGCTCTCTAGGAGCTTGATGGGTCATGAATAAGTCATTTTACAAATGGGAAGAAGCAGGAGTTGCTGCTCCTGGGTGGATTCAGTTTTTCCAGTTGCAGAACAGCTCTCCAGGAAAATCAAGATCAGATCAGACAGAGCAGATTTTCTTTGCTCTTTGAAAAATTCTTTCCCATAACAGCTCTCTAAACAGTTATGAAAACTCTTAAATTTACCCAAGAAAACAAGGATAAATTACATCTTTTTAGGAAATCACCAAATCATTTCATTCACAGAGTGGAGGGACAGAGAAATTAAAACAGTTCCTCCCATTTTAGTTAAATTCATCCTCCATATCACCTTCACGAAACACAAAACTATTTCAAGAATGTAGAAGTCATTTGGAGTTTATGGATTTGTGAGAGCAACATCAGATTACACACTTGAAACAAAATTTCCTATCCTTCTTCGCCTTCATCTCATCACCCAGAGGTTTGGATTTATCCCTGGAGCTGCTCCTGACTGAGCTCTTTAGCTCAGTGACCATCCAAAGGTACAACACCGGTGGTGTTGCCTCGGTGCAAGGCTTAAATCCAGAAGGTCTCCAGGCCACCAGAGATGTTTAATTACCAGGGCACCAGGAGAAACAGCTCTCCATGCTGTCTCTGGGGACAGGCGCCCTTCGGAGCCGAGGGACGCGGGGCAGGGGAAAGCCGGGCTCTCACCTTGTCGATGAAACAGGCGAACTGGTTGTTGAGGTTCTTGATCTGCTCCTTCTCGTGGGTCCGCACCTGGCACTCCTCGGGGTCCACGCCCACGCAGAGGGGCTTGAGCAGCTCGGGGTGGATGCTGACGCCGCGGATCCCCTCGGACCTGCCCGCGCCCAGGCCGACGCCGATGCCGCCGCCGTAGCCCCCCACGGCCACGCCGTCCCCCAGGCCCCTGTAGCCGGCGCCCAGGCCCCCGAAGCCGGCGCAGCTCCCGAAGCCCACCAGGGCGCCGAAGCGGCCGCCGCCGTAGGTGACCCCGCAGCGCCCCAGGCCGGTGCTGCCGTAGGCGCCGCGGCAGCTGCCGCCGAAGGAAATCCTCTGCCCTCTGCCCAGGTCGCAGACGCTGCGGCTGCTGAAGCCGCCCAGCCCGCAGCGCCGTCCCGCCGGCTGGCAGACCGAGGCCGAGCTGCTGTTGGCCCTGCCCAGGCCGCAGACGGCGGAGGCCGAGGAGAAGCCTCGTCTGCCCAGGATGGAGCCGGAGGTGTAGCACTGTCGGCTCATGGTGGCTGACGGCGACGCCGAGGAGCGAGAGAGGAGCAAGGGAACCGGGAAGAAGATGATCTCCTTTAGCTCCTCTGAGGCAGAGCCCTTCTCCTTATATACCTTTCAGGAGGTGCCTCAGATGCAAAAATTTAATTTATCCGCTGGGTTTGGCCTGCCTGGCAGCAAGGAATGGCTTCCAACATTTCAAACCCACAGCAAACACTTCTATCTCATATGAAATAATGTGGAAATTAAAATAAACTGCTTTGCTTGCAAGCTTCAGTTTCAGGACTTATATTTTACTTAATTAATCTGCTTCCTTATTGTGTAATTATAGTTCAGCCAAATAATTCAAGGGGTTTTTATTCATGGCTTGTTTACGGTTGGGTTTCACCACGGCGTTTAATTACCTTTCAGGACCTCCTGCAAAACGTGGCGGGGATGCCGCCCCTTCCAGGGTCGCTGGCCAAGCTCCGGGCGGGCTCTTGAGCAACGACCGCGGGTGACGGAGAGAGGGAAGGCGGATCCACCCCGGCTCGGCATCGACGCTGTTGGGAGTGTTCCAGTAAGCGTTTATTCCGTTTATTCCTTCCTCTTGCGGGGACGGTGGGGAGGATGACCGGGTGCTGACCAGCAGCATGGGGTCGGTGATTTCTGTGCCGACCGAGCGGGATCCGCGGTGCCGAGGATGAGTTTGGTCCTGGGGAGGATGCTCTGGGGTTTCACGGAATCGTGGAGTGGTGGGATGATTTGGCTCAGAAGGGACCCTGAAGCTCAGCTCATCCCACCCTCTGCCGTGAGCAGGGACACCTCCCGCTGTCCCAGGGTGCTCCAAGTCTCGTCCCACCTGGCCTTGGGCACTTCCAGGGAAGGGGCAGCCACAGCTTCGCTGTGCCAGGGCCCGGGGGGGCTTCCACTGCGCCGTAGGACACCTGAAATGGAAGATAAAGCATTTCTGGGGAAATGACAGTGATTTATTACTGAGTTATGTGCCCTGGGAAGGGGCTGAATGTCGAGCAAGGGGGTGATGGGGTCGGGGCACACAGCGGATTCACCTGAACAGGAGGGATAACAAAGGAGAGAAGGTTGAGAAATGTCAGCTGGAGTGAAGGTTTTGCCTGGTTGTCCCTTGGCACACTCCTTTGATATTAAATACCTCCAGTAGTATCTGGTAATGGAAAGGCGTCGTCCCATCTTAATTAGAATCCTTTAAAAGATTTTTGAGTTTTCTTGGAAACAAATGAAGTTCCTTTTTTTTTGCCTTAAAAAGGGGGTCTAATCACAGAAACACAAAGGATTGCAGAGATCACCCCGAGAAATCTTTGCACCTTCGCTGGGGCAAAATTAACAGGTTCTGGGTGGGGTCAGTGCCGTTGTCAATGTGAAATGCAGTTAAAATTAAAAGTCAGGAAAAAGAATCAGGATATTTAGAATATTTCCTGGAACGGTCTTTCCTTTTCTTTTAACAGGTCTCATAATGGATTGAAATGAAAAATAATATGATATTTAATTACAATCACGTAGTAGTTCCACTGTAGTTATGTTGGTCTGAGTATGTTGGGATGCACATTTCACAGTGAGATGTGCTTTCACAGGATCATGGAATGGTTTGGGTTGGAAGGGACCATAAAACTCATCTCATTCCAACCCCCTGTTGTGGCCAGGAACACCTTTCACTATCCCAGATTACTCTCATCCACAGATAGAGAAATCAAATGAGCTTTTTTGGGCACCACATCCTTCATGTCCCTTGGGAACCCCAAGCACTGGGACCTCTTGCATGGAACTGAAAAGAGAAGAAATATTTTCGAAATGAGTTTTATTTTGAGCCGAATATTTTCGAAATGAGTTTTATTTTGAGCTGAAGCCTTGGTGCAATCCCTGGAGAAGACACTGGGCGTGTGGTCTGGAGCCAAACGTGCAGCACTGCCTAGGGACAGGGCGTCCACGGGCAGGACAAAGCACCTCTGAGCCCTTAGGGAGGTGCAGGCGTGACCTTCATGAACTTTTTTAGGCTGGCACAACCACGGGCAAGCTGAAAACAGGGAGCAGCCAGGCTCTAGTCCTGCTCTCCTGCACAGCTGTGGGACTGGGGGCAGCCACTGCTCCCAGCTCTGCTGCCCAGCAGGACCACAGAGGGGCTGCTTCTCCTCCTCATGGCAGGAAAGGCACGGCCCTTTTCCCCTGAGGACAGCAAACTTTCCAGTTTTTCCAGCTGTGAGAAACCTGCACCTGGCTGGAGTCAGGGCCCAGTTATCCCCTGTCTCTCTGCTCAGCCACCGTGGAGTGCCTTGACACACATTCCAGGGCTGTAGACCCTCCAGCCCCCTGGTTTTGTTGGAAAACAGGGAAATGCTGCTCCTTGGACAACCGCCCTCCACCAGCTGCAAGCCCTGCCACCCCTTCTCATCTGTGAAGAGTTGTGGGGCTGTTCCTCCACAACAAACCTGATCTTCAACCTCTGGCTGCTGCTCCTGTCGCTGTGAAGTGGCTTTTCCAGGTGCCCAGCCTTGCACATCAGAGGAAGTCAGTCCAGGGCAGCAGCTGTGGTTTGCTGAGCTCTCACAAAGCCAGTTCGGAGCCACGTGGTGGAGGTTCCACCAGCTTCAAAGCAGGAAGGACTCGATGGGATTTGGGCTTCCCAGGAGAAAGGGTAGCAGTGGCTTTCGTGCACAAGTCATCTTCCCTGAGACCTTTTCAGGTGTTCTCACTTTGCCCTGGCTGGTTGTGGGTGAGATGGTGTTGGCAGAGAGGGAAGAACCTTCCTCTGTCCCAGGAGGACATGAAACCGCTTCTCTCAGGGGTTCATCTTTGATTTAAACCCACAGCTTCCACCTGGGTTTGCAGGGGAAAACCCTGAGCTGCTCGGCCCTAAACGCTCCTTGAGCTGTGGTGGCTTTCATGAGACTTTAACACCTTTGAGATTTACATGTGCCCAGATAAATTCATTCTGCTTTAAGCACCTGCTCGACTGGGACCTGCTAAGCCACCCCTGCAGACAGGGAGAGCCTGGGGGCCTTTCCAACCTCTTGTTGGGATTCTGGCTGGAAGAACCATCCAACAGCCTCCCGAGTCTGCTTTGTCCCAGGGAGAAAAGCACTTTTTAAGACCCTCTCCTCGAAAAACAGAGCTGTCAGGGCCTGGTGGTGGTGGTGCTCCCTCTCCCTCCCTGCAGGCTGGGCAGTTCTTGTGGCTCCCTGCAGGAGGGACACAAAATCACCACTAAAAGGGTTAATGAGGCCCCTGGGACAGCTCCCTCTGGTTTTGCTGGTCCTGCTCTCCAAAGGTGGCTGCTCCCCACCCCTCAAGTGCAGCTCGATTCGGCTCCCACATCAAAGCAGAGGGGGATTAGTGGGGACTGGGCTGGGGATGATGGTCTGAAACCAGGAACCAGTGACCTTGCTCCTCAGCCTCAGCCTGGATCATCCCAGCCCATTTACGCTGCTTTGGGGCAAAGAGATGGGAAAGATAATTCCTGAGGTTCCTTCCAGGCTGTTCCACGGTTCCTGCCCATATGTGCTGCTTGCATCTGAGGCGCTCCCAGGCACGACCTTCCCAAAACTTCTCCCTTCCTTCTGCTGGGCTGTGACCTGTGTGGTCCCATCACCAGTGTCAGGGTGTTGTGACAGTCTGCTCAGAGAACAAAATGAGCAAATAGGGCCCACCTGTGTTCCCTGGCAGCCAGGAGGGACAGCACCTCCTGGGGCTCCCGGCCAGGCCAGGGAGGGGGATTGTCCTGCTTTGTTCGGGGCTGAGGCAGCCTCACCTCCATTTGGGGGGCAGATTTGGGGGCCACAATGTAAGGAAGACCTGAAGATGTTGGAGAGGGTCCCAAGGAGGGACATGGGGATGGGGAAGGGTCTGGAGGGGCCACACAAAGTCAGTCTGGAGGAGACTGAGGGAAGACTCGTCAGGGGCTGCATCTTCATCTCAAGGAGCAGCTCCAGCCTCTGCTCTCTGTGAGCAGGGGCAGGACTCAGGGAACAGCTGGAGCTGTGCCAGGAGGGTTAGGTTGGATTTGGGGAAAAGGTTGTCAGATCACAGAGGGTGGTCAGGCACTGAACAAATTCCCCAGGGAATGGTCATGGCATGGCACGGAACGGCAGCCCAAGGCTGCCAGAGCTTCAGGAGCCTCTGGACAGTGCTCTCAGGCACACGATTTTGGGGATTTTGGGCATGGCTTGTACAGGGTCAGGAGCTGGGCTGATGATTTGGGTCCTTTCCAACTCAGAGAATTCCATGTTTTTATAAAATATCCCTCCCTGAAGTGACATTTCACATGAGGAACACTCGGAGCCAGCTTCTGCAGGAGACAGGGGAGGCTTCCTACCAACCACCACAAGTGCCCACCCCTTTCTCTGCAACATTCCTCCTTTGCACAGGAATTTCTGAGGTGTTTTGACACCACCCAGGCAGCTCTGTGCCAGCGCTGAGGGACCCCGAGGGCTCTGAGTCATGGGGTGGGATCAGAGTGGCCATGCCAGGATGGAAGGAAGGAGCACTGGAGGGAGTCACCCTGTGGAGAAAGAGTCCCCCAAGGGCACAAGGAAGAGTTTTTTGGGGAAAGGTTGGCAAAAAAATCTCCCGTGGTGAGCGCATCAGGTTTGCAGGAGGGCTGTGCTTTTTCACAGGATGGTTGTCTCGTCTCTTCTGTGGCACAGATGGTTTTAATCAGAAAACATGTTCCTTCACGCACAGAGCCGGCTGGGCACTCCAGGGATGCCTTCCAGCAGCTGAGTGAGAGGGGAGGGTGTGGGAGGAGGGAAATTCAGCCTCAGGATTTCAACCAGTTCCCATCGATAGGTCTGGGAATCTGTCTGTGTCACAGCAGGACCTGCAGCACCACGGGGAGGAGCTGCTCAGTGAGCAGGTGCTTGATGCAACAAGAGTTAATTTGGCAAACTTTGATTTTAGAGTTTTCTTTAAAGCGAAGTGGAGACGATGCACAAACATTTCATGCTGTTTGCTGGCATGATATGAGATTTTATCAGCCAAACCCTCTCCATGTTGAATTTAAAAGTGAAGAAGGACAAGGAGAGACACTGGTTAGAGAGCAGAGCCTCTCACAGCCCGTGTAAAAACAACTTGGCAGGTGAGATCACCAACAAATAAAACCACTTTCAGCACAGGAGTCCTTTAACTAAATTCAGCTGCCTGAAAACCAAGGCACCAAGCTGAAGAGAGAGACCATGAATGTGAGAGGGCTTGGGATCATCAAGGAAAAGATTGTTTTCTAAAACCATGGCAGCAGAACCCGGAGACAGGAGGCAGCAGAGCCCAGGGAGGGTGATCCCAGAGCAGCTGCTCTTATCTGTCCACAGCTTCCTCAGCAAAATAAAGGGACAAATTCGAAGCAGGAGAAACAACAATGGTGTGGTGAGCACCTATCCATTAGACTTCCCAGATGGACACTCAGATTAAGGAGATGACAGAAGGCTGAGCTTCTGGAGGCTGTGCCCATCACCTTAATGAATGGCTGAAGTTGCTTTTTGTGATTCATTTTGTCACCAACAGGCAGAAAACCTCGGTGGTGTGTCACTCCAGTGCTGCTGTGTGGTGGTTTCTCCACTGAAATAAGCTGAGATAAAGGCAGGGTTTGTCCTGGAGGGGTTGGCAGCCTCCTCCACTGCAGCCCTAACAACACCTGCTCCAACCTTCCCCAAAGCCCTGCAGCAGCCAGGTGGAACCTTGGGCTTCACACTCCTTTCCCTGGCTCAGCAAAGCCTGCAGGGCTGGAACCTCCATTTCCAGAGGTGATTGCCACAAAACCACAGGTTCCTGGAGATAAAGCAAAGCAGCACTCACGGCACCTCTGGGGTGATGATGCCTCCCCTCACTGAGCGAGGTCATCGTGGAACCACAGGGTGGTTTGGGCTGGAAAGGAACTTAAATCTCATCTTGTTCTGCCCCTTGCCGTGGGCAGGGACACACCTTCCACCACCCCAGGCTCCTCCAAGCCTCGTCCAGCCTGGCCTTGGACTCTCCCAGGGAAGGCCCAGCCACCACAGGTGCAACGTCAGGCTTTGATTTCATTGATTCCTTCACTGCCTGACCTAAATCTGCTGTTTTGGGAAATCTCCTCCAGAGATGTGTCCACAGCAGCTTTGAAATCCAGCTGGGCCCCTCTCAGCATCCACTGGCACCAGGCTCGGGAGCCTGGGCTGCAAGAAAAGCCAGCACTGAGTGACTGGGAAAGAAAGCCAAGAAACAGCACAGAGAAATGGGAATGGAAAATCCTCCCCTGGATCCTATCCCGGGCTGAGACCCCAGCAGGCAAGGGGGGGTTCTGCCACTGTGCCCTGCTCAGGTGAGACCCCACCTGCAGAGCTGCCCCAGCACAGACAGGACCTGGAGCTGCTGGAGAGAGCCCAGGGGAGGCCGTGGGGATGATGAAAGGGATGGAGCAGCTGCTGGGAGGAAAGGCTGAGAGAGCTGGGATTGTTCAGCCTGGAGAGGAGAAGGCTCTGGGGTGACCTAATTGTGGCCTTCCAGTGCCTGAAGGGGACACCAAGAAACATATGGAGGGATATTCCAAAGGCCTGGAGTGCCAGGACAAGGGGGAACGGCTTCCCACTGGCAGAGGGGAGGGTTTGGGAGGAAATTCCTCCCTGTGAGGGTTCAGGGCCAGGTTGGATGGGGCTTGGAGCAGCCTGGCATAAGTGGAAGGTGTCCCTGCCCATGGCAGGGGTGGCATTAGAGGATCTTTCAGGTCCCTTCCAACCCAACGGAGTCCATGAATCTCTATTTCCTGCCAACAGAACTCTCTGGCCATGCTCTGTTGGAGGATCAAAGCACATTAGGTAAAAAAACCTACAGTTTCCTGGGCAAACTGTACTGAGTGGGACCTCAGAAATTCACATTTTCATTTCCACCTCAGCACCTGGGTGATCCCAAGTGGTTCAGGCTCCCTCTTCCCCCTCGGCTTGGCAGGACAGACACGCTGGGGACACTCACTGGGAGAACTCCAGGGCAATTCCTCAGAGCAGCAAACACACATGGCTGTTTGGCCTCGTTGTTCCCTTTGTTCTCGTTATTATGTGGTTGGGTTTTCTCCCTTAATATCCCGTGGGGAAATCCACCTGCTGGGCACTGCCTGTGATCCCGGGGAGTGTGAGGCACCTGCGTCTCCTCTTCCCCGTGCAGGATGGTTTTGCATGTGGAAATCCCAATGATCCAATGCCAGCTCGGTGTTCAAGGCATCCCCATAATTGCACCCCTGGTATTCCAAGCTCCTCCCTGGCTTCACCTGGAGATCATTTCATGTTTTGTTGGTTTTTTTTTTCCTCCCGGGCGTTTTTTGCAACGCTGTCACTGCTCAGCTCAGCCTTCCCTGATCCCGTCTGCAGCCAGGCTGCTCCCAAAGCACAGACAGCAGCCTTTACTTTCCCTTTAATTACCGAGAGCATGACAACCGTGCCTTCCTCGGCCTCGTTTTGTTAAGGGCTAACAAACACCCTGGGCTGTCCCCAGAACGTCACTGCCCTTTGAGCAACTCCTTTCAAATCACTCCAGGAGTGATAAAGGGGACCAGGCCCTTCTGAGATTGGGATAAGTGCCTGTCACCCCGGGGGTTTAGCACCTCCTTCCCACCCCAGCCCTCATCGCTGTCACACACAGAGCTCTGCAGGGCAGCCTGCTGGCCCCCACGCTGAATCCAGAGGTCTGGGATGCAGAATTCACCGCTTTGCCCTGAATCCTCGTTCTTTGACCCTAAAACTGAGCAAGAACCTTAAAATCTGAAAGGTTTTTATCCTTTCCCTTCTTTTCCCCTTGCTTTATTCACCTCATAACTGCCAATTTAGTTTTTGTTGTACCAAGCAGCCCATTCCAAGGCAGCTGACAGAGATCCTGTTTAATTCCTTATCCCAGGTCAACATCTGGGCTCCTCCAGCGCTGGAAGTGCTCTTGGGCAGTGATATTCAGTAGCTGATTCCTCCTTCCTTTACGGTTCAAAGCCCCGAAGCCTGCCCTGGGCTGTGCCCTGGGATTTCTGACAGGACCTGTGTCCCCAAAATTGTCCATTTTTGCAGCAGTGGAGGCATCACAAACCCCGTTGTAGAAAAGCTGCTGCCCCGAGTTAATCCCCCTCATTTCCATCACTTTTTGGGGAAATGCAGAATTAATTACCCAGTGGGAATGCCCATCCTGCAGCTGCAGCCTAGACTGGGGTCATTGACCACCGAAGGAAACACCGAAGGCTCCTTTGATCCTGGAGATGAACAAATCCTCCCCTGAGCTGGGCCACGGCCAGGGAGTGCTGGGTGCAGACAGAGGGTTCCCCACCTGAACCCTGGAGAATATTTGGTGGCATTTTTTGCTCCCACAGAGAGCCAGGTGGGTAACACAGCCCAGCTCTGCCACCGCCAGACCAGGCTGTGCTGAACACGAGGGGAAAAAAAAAGCAAATCCAACCTGCATTTCCATGCAGACAGAAAGGGAGGGATTCCTGCTCTTCAAACACACCTCAGCAATCCCAGCTCCTGTCTCCCTCAGCCCACCCTGCCCCACGGGGCTCCTGTGGCACCGTCCAGCTCCCAGGACCAGTGGCACTGGTTCCCTTGGCTGCTTTGCATGGCTGGCTGGGGCTGGGGTTCCCTGCTTTCCTTCTGAGCAGATTCGTGGAGGGTGTTGTCTGTGGTCAGGAGCTTCCTTTGAGCCACCTCAGTGACACAGGCCTGGGAAAAGCGGAGAGGAGCAATCACAGAGTGACAGAATATTCTCAGTTGGAAGGCACTCAGAAGGATCACCAAGTCCTACAGAGATAAATCTGTGTTCTGGGAAGAGCAAATCTCCTGGGAAGGTTTCATGGTTGTAGAAAAGGAACCTTGAACCCCTTAAGATTAGGTCAGACTTTATCCAGGTGTTTGGTTTGGCCACCAAAGGAGCAGGTCCAATGTCCTCCGTGTTCCAGGGTTGAAAAATCCAAGAAAATCTGGGATTTCCACTAAAACCACCTTGAAAGGGGAACTGTGTTAAGAAGAGGAGAAAAAAAAAACCAGCATGATCCCACTTTGCTTTATGCAAGGAGGTGGAGAATCCTCCCCACAGCTGAGCCTGGACCACAGGCCCTGAATGTCTTTGTCCTGATGCTCACAGCTCAGCTCTCTGACCCAACCTTCCCCCTCCCTCCCGTTAGGAGCACTGACCACATCACAGGGAGCAACTTGCTTTGGAATAAAGCCTGGACTGTGGAGCCATCTGACTGCCAGGAGTCAGTGCTGGCAGGAGGAACTAATTAGGGACTAATTTCTTACCTATCTTCATCCACAATCTGCTCTGTTGCAGGTTCCTTGGGTCTCGTTTACTCCCACCCTCCTGGGGCTGCAGGGCTGAAAATCCAACCTTGGATTTCAGTGCAGCTACGAGTGTGGCTCCACCTTTGTGTAACAATGGAGTAATTGGTGTAGTAAATGGTGTGTTGGGTAAGGAATAGAAAGCAATGTGTCTCAGGAGCACAGGCATCTCATTTGGGGTCAGAAAGGGGAAATAAAACCACTGGGCTTCCCAGGAGCTGGGAACAGACTGGTAATTGGATGGCTGAAAAGGAAGAAGCCCAGATTACTCCTGATGATCATTCCCTGGGTAAAAGATGCCAGAAATCTGCATCTGCTGACAGAATCCCAGAGTGCCTGAGGCTGGAAAAGCCTCCCAGAATCATCCAGTCCGACCTGTGGCCGATCCCCACCTTGTCACCCACACCAGAGCCAGGAGTGCCATGTCCAGTCCCTCCTTGGACACCTCCAGGGATGGGAACTCAGCAGTCCAGTCACCTTCTGTCCTCCAGGAACTTCTGGAGGACATTTAAATCTTTTTGCTAACACCTAAAAGCAAAAGCTGAAATGGCACGAGTTGGTTTGGTTTGATGTGGGATATTCCAAACCCAATCACTGTGTTGGGACTGGGGACTTCCCAGTTTGACTCTGTGGGAATCGACCATGGAGCAAAACAAAAATCCCACTCCTACCTTGCCAGCAGAGGAGGCAGATTTGCTCCTGAGATTTCTGTCTCTCTCTCACAGTCCCAGGGGATCCATCCCCAGCTCTCTGCTCTGGCTGTTTTGTTGTTGGCAGCGTGAGGGCAAATGGGACCTCCATGAGCAGGGCTCATCCTCCAGCCCCTCTGCTGCCAGGACCCCAAACCCCTGCACTCCCCAGGCTCTGAGGTTGTTAAAGCCACGCCTAAGGCACAAACCTCCTCCCTCCATGCCCCTCTGGCCTCCTCCTGATGTGCTCCACCACCACCACCATCTCTACAGAGGCCAAAGAGGGCTCTTGTTCCAGTCAGTGGCACCCAATTTCTGCTGTTGCTGTTGATTTAAAGGCTGGGTGAGTTTGGTTTTCCCTTTTTTTGGCTGCTCCTGAGCTAAAAGGCTTGAAAAACTCCTGGTTCAATGTTAAAATGCAGAGGTTCAGCGTCTTTATCTTATTCCAGGTCAGGAGAGAAGGAAGGGGCAGAGAGGCCAGGGGAAGAGCCTGTCTAGTGGCAGAGTTAATACAATATTCCTTGTCTTGGATTCCTTATCCAGGCTGGATGGGAGAAATGTCTCTCGAGCCTGCCTGGTTTTGTTTGGCTTGTGGTGGTTGGTGTCAGCTTTTGACATAAAAAAACCCCCTTTTTGGTAACTCTTACACACGGGGAATAATGAGCAAGTGGAAAAGCTTAAATGACAGCCTTGGCTTGGAGAACATTTCCTTCTTCCATTCATCCTGCTGGGATTAATTACCAGCTGGGATGGGCGAGTTCTCCCTGCTGTGGCTGCGGTGCTGCTGCTCCTGCCTGGTGCTGCAGGGACACGCTGTGGCCAGGGCGTCCGAGGTGATTTTCTGGGAGGTGATTTTGGGAGATGATTTTGGGAGATGATTTTCTGGGAGGTGATTTTGGGAGATGATTTTCTGGGAGATAATTTTCTGGGAGGTGATTTTGGGAGATGATTTTGGGAGACGATTGGTTTTTGGAGAGGGAACCCTCTGAGTGGTCCGTGTGTCCCCTGGATGATGGAAGAGACCTGGACAGTGCACTCAGCCTGGATGGCTTTGCTTCTTCCCATCCTCTTCTTCATCCCCTCAGCCATGCCTTTGGTGTCCTGGCTTTGGTGGGGGTGACATCAATTTTGTTCAATTAGTCAGCCAAATCCAAGACATTTAATAGAATGAAATTCCTGAAATTTTATTCTCATTTTTTTTAGAAAATTTAATTTCTATTTTTTTGTTTGTTTCTAGAAGAACTTCATAGAGACATTGCTCCAGTGTCAAAATGTTTTCTTTGATTATTTTTAATTGACAGAAATTCCAGTTCCCCAACTTATAATGAGTGTTTGAACCTGTTGCTATTGGAAAGAAGAGGGATAATAGTCAAAGCAATCCTTAAGACTGAAAAGGAAATAAAAATAACAAAGTCAAAACTATCCCCAAGATTAAAACACAAAATAAACATTGGGAAGACAGGTAGCAATCCCTTGCCAGGAGAGGATTTTGAGCTTGTTTTACAGCTCTAATGAATGGTTTGAAAACCATTTGAGATGAACCTTTTCCCTTTGCTCCTGTGATAAAAATTTTTAAGAGCTGTAGCCAGAGAGAACAAAATAAATGCAGCCTTCATTTCCCTCTTTGGTTTGCTAATATTATAGCTCAGAATATTCGGGTGTTGGCTCCAGAGGAGGAGGAGGAGGAAAGGAGCTGCCCTCGTTTTGGGTGAGGCAGGATCATCTCCCTGTCTTCTCTCTGTTATTCAGGCCAGTAAAAGTTAATTATTCCTCTGAAATTAGGCAGTCACCTCCCACTTCCTCAGTCAGGGTGGGAGGAGTCACCCTTGGTGATGCTCAGAGTATTTCGGGCTCCTGTCTGAGCTCAGCCCGAGGGGACAGCCCAGGCTCGGGTCCTCTCTCACCTGGGGCTGCCTCGGTGTTTGACTTTTATGGTCGAGGGGGGGAAGCTCTGGAGATCCCGGGGCTTGGCAGGACCCGGCCCCTCTCAGCTGGGAATGCCCTGCACAGCCAGTTCCTGCTTTTCCAGGCCACAAAGGCAGGGAAGGTGGGGGAAGAGCAGTGGGTCAGGTCAGCCAGGTGAGGAGCAAACCCCACAGCAGGGCTTCCTCCTGCTCTTCTTCCTCAGGAAACCATCCTTTTTAGCAAAACCCGACAGAAAGTGGCCTCGGCACAAAGCCAGGCTGAATCATGCCGGGTATGGACTGTGAAGGATGGCCAGGTGTCTTAGTTTATCCAAATTTGGAGCTGCAGCGTTTCCTGGACACTTGGCCAAGGCTGAGTGACACCCGGACACTGCACGGGCAATCCGTGATGTTCACACAATTAGGAGAAGCTGCCCGCTGCAGCAGAGGGGACTCCTGTTTCCAAATTTCGTTTCCAAATTCCGTGAAGCAAGCCCAGGAGTATAATTCCCCACCGAGGTGGGCTCCGTCCCGCCTGCTTGGAGCCGATTAAAAATGAAACTGCCGGGCTGGGATTCCTCCTTGGAGGGAGGACAAGCGTCCACCTCACCCCACCAGGGTCTGGCACACAGCTGGCCGGAGCTGGATGAAGCATTTTCCACTCTCAGCATGGAAATGACATCCCCTGCCCTTCCCCAAAGGTGCTGATCTCCTTCCCCGCCTCGCCCTTTAATTGTCCCCCCTTTTCTCAGCTGGCAATTAGGATTTTGCCCCGTGAGAGTGGGGAGATTGCTGGGGCTGCCTGACCTGTAATTCTCCCTGGGCTGGAGACAGGAGGAAATTCCCTGTGATAATAACGTCTGCTGCCAGTCCAGTGGGGAGAGGCAGGGAGGATTGCTGGGACCTGGCATGGGACACCCGTGTTTGTGTTAATCCCCCTGCCTGGGGCTGCCTCCAGAGCCAGGACAGATCCCAGCGGTGCAGACGCCTCGAGCTCAGGGCATTTCACACTGAATTAGGCACCCGTGTGTGGCCAGGTGAGTCACTCCGTGGAAATGTCGTTTTTTCCATGAAATAGAACCCCAGCAACCCTGCTGAGCTCAACACGGGAGACTCCAAAACCGGGGCAAAGCCAATCCCAACCCATTTATGGCCGAGGGATCTCAGGGCTTTTTAAGTCACACAGTTCAAACAACACTTTGTCATCCTCAAAGCCATTAAGGCCAAATTTTTGTGTCTGAAACACGACTCAGGTCCCACAGATCACCAGACCCCTGAGCCCAGAAGGGCAGTGCTGAATTCACCCCCACTCCACTGCTCTGAGATGGAAGGATCAAACGAATGCTTTGTCTGGGGGTTGCAACAGGCTGGCAAACACTCAGGATTATTTTGGAGGTTTCTGGAAGTCTTTGACATCAGTTCTAAATTATATAAAATACCTTACGTGATATGCTGTGAGGAGATAAATAAACCAGAGTGACCCTCAGTGACACCTGAGCCCTGCCGTGTCCCAAATTGCCTGCAGAGAATCCAAAGGTCTCTTTGGTTCTTACTTCTCTCCAGAGCATTTTTTTCACCTATTTTGTAGTTTTTTTAAATATGAAAAAATTGAGAGACAAAATACATCCTTTCAAAGAAGTTTATTTATTGAGGACACAGTGAGAAGCTGGGAAGTTTGAGCAGTCAGGGAACAGCTCCAATTCGTGCTGTACAAGGTGTCAACGTGGACAATTTATGCACCTGTAACTTCCCTTGGCATTTTTGGGGGGGGATGGAAAAGGAAAGGGGGGGGTGATCTCTTCTAAAAATCAGCACAGCTCGAGCCAGCCACCCCAACATGCAGAAGCAAACAAAAGTACTACGTGTTCATCTGTAAGCAAATTCCACACACACAAAAACAAACAAAAAAAAAAGCTGATGGCTGTGGAGTAACCAGCAGGTGCTTTGAAAATTGCTTTGTTTCAGGTTTAAGTATAAATTTGCAGCGCAGGGTTTTCTTGGACAAAAAAAAAAAAAGGATAAAAATAAAGGGAGTCTGCTCTTTGCAGCATCTTCTGGGAAAGCTAAGCAGTTAAATCCTCACTCTCTTTTCTGAAATGCTTTGGGAGGAGCTGGAGGAAAAAAAGAGGGATCTTGGAGGGGGGATGGAGGAATATTGTTAATTAATCTGCTCGTTATTGGAAAAGCCAGAGGGGGAAAGCAGCGCAACAAACAGAGCCTTAAAGCTGTGATAAGCTAAAGGAAGGATTCAGAAATCACGCCGTGCTGAGCACCTGCAGGGGAAGTTTCTAGAGGGGTCTTTAGGCTTGGGGGCTCTGAAAACACAGCTCGGGGAAGGGGTAAAAATCTGGGGCTGATAAATGTGGGGATGGGTTTGGTGACAAAGGTTGCTGCTTAGGGGCAGAGGGGTCACCCTGCATCCTCTGGGCACAGGGCTGGACCCAGGGGCTCCGCAGCACTACGGGACCACGCAGGGGTCTCTGACCACCCCGAAATTCCCCACCACGCCGTTGTTGCAGCCCACCACCTCGGGGCTGCCGGACACCACCACGGGGGGCCCGGCCAGCTGCCGGATGACGCAGCCCTGGTTGCCGAAGCTGAGCACCCCGGCGGGCTGGCAGGGCCCCATCCTGGCGCTCATGGCCCCGCCGGCCGCGCTGACCACGGGGCGGGCCGGGTACCCCCCGCTGCGGGAGCTGAAGCCCCCGGCCTTGCAGCTGACCCCCGCGGCCTGGCAGAAGACCTCGGGGATGCACTGCTTGGCCACGGAGCTGAGGACCCTCTTGGGGTGGATGCCGGCGCTGCGGGAGCTGAAGCCGCCGGCCTGGGGGCCGTGTCTGCCGCTGGCCCGCCGGCCCAGGGAGCCGTAGCCGCAGGCGGCCCCGTTGGCCATCGCCCCGCAGTCCTCGGGGATGTTGTAGCCGCTGCTGACCACAGCTGCAACAGAGCCAGCAGTTAGGGAGGGGAGCTGGAAGGGCTTTCACGCCAGGCAGGTTGTTTCCTGAGCGACGGAACCGACCAAACCTGATTTCCTCCGGATCTGCCCAGCGTGTCTGAGCCCCTGCTCCTTCCGACTCCTTCCCCGTGTCCCAGCACATGCCCCTCGTGGATCCTCCCCCCTTCCCATCTTGCTGGTGCCTCCCAGGTTCAGTACATCCCGTGATCCCCAGGACATCTCCCTGTTGCCTCCAAAAAAGGGAGAGCAAAAGGGCCTTGAGTCTGACCTTCTCCACTCGCTCCAAAAGCTGATTTTTTTTAAAAAAATTCAAAGGTGTTTGAGATTTCTGAGGCTAAACTTTCCAGAACTGGAAAAGGGAGGCAGAAGGGACTCGGGGCAGACAGAAAGTGGTGTTCCCAGAGGTATCTTTGGTGAAACAAGAAATCTTAATGGCTGAAAATGTGCAGTTACTTACATACACTGACGGGGTTCCCCACACATATCCTGTGGGGAGAGAAGAGAAACGCACGTTACTCACAACCTCCAGACCACTTAGTCCCTTGCTGTAACACAACTGACTGTCCCTAGGACAGGAACTGTTCTTGCTGACACCCGTGTGGCCTCCATGGCCTCCAGGCACCTCTCCAGGCCCAGTTTCTGTGAGCCTGGGGAGATCCTGGAGCTGTAGAATTCCCCTGGGAGCAGGAACTGCCATGGCCTGGGATACACGGGAGGGAAACATCTCACCCACCTGCTCTCTTCGCCCTCCAGCAGAGTCTTGTAGGTGGCAATCTCGATGTCCAGGGCCAGCTTGATGTTGAGCAGCTCCTGGTAGTCCCGCAGCATGCAGGCCAGCTCATCCTTGGCCTTCTGCAGGGCATTCTGCAGCTCGACATGCTTTTCCCGGGCGTCTTTGAGGGCGCAATCCCCGCGCTGCTCCACATCACAAATGGAGGTTTGCAGGCAGGAGACCTGTCAGGGGGGGACAGCAGTGCAGATGTCTGCAAAGCTTCTTATCCTAGTTCTTGGACACTCTGGGTTTGGATAAATCTGCTCTTCCAGTTGCAAACAGGGAAAACCCACCAGCATCCCATCTCCTTCCACTCACTTTTCACATTCTGGCCGGGACAAAGAGCAGATCTCAAATCTTGTAAAGATCAGTGCATCACCTTGACCTGTGTCTGAGCTGTCCTACTTCTCTGGAAGCATCTCCTACCTGCTTCTTGACGCTCTCCAGCTCACACTGCAGCTTCTGGATCATCCGGGTCAGCTCTGAAATCTCACACTTGTTGCTCTGCAGGTCGTGGCAGTATTTCCCTCTCTTATCCTGCAGCTCCTGAAACTGGGACCAAGGAACAGGACAGTGGTCACCTTTGGCCCGTGACATGGCCAGGCACAGACCCAGCTGGCCTCTTACTCACCCTGGTCTGGTAGAAAGCATCGACCTCTTCTTTGCTCTTCTGGGCGATCTCCTGGTACCAGCACTCGACGTTCTTGATGATGCTTTCCATGTCCAGGTCCCGGTTGTTGTCCATCTTGACGATGACCGAGGTGTCACAGAGCTGGCGGTCCACCTGGGCCCTCTCCTGCGGGTGGGGAAGGGCTTAGTCAGCTCCTTTCACCTCTCAGACTCTGCAGGGAGGGAAGGGCTGGGACACGCCGTGGCTGAGGGGAGAGAACAAGTCAAGAAATGTCCCTGGGGATGGCTCAGCAGAAAATCCTGCGGCGGGGTGAGTTGCCACCTGTGACTGCTGACTTACGTGCTGACCTGCAGCAATTCTGTCCACATCAAGGGCAAAGAACTGGGGTGACTTAACCCCCGGTATCCTCTCATCTCCTGCTGCCTGAGTGGTTTAATGACAGGACAGAGCTGGGAGTTGCTTCAGCTCTAATCAGGGCAGCTGCAATCCAGAGGAACGAGATGGACGCATCTTTTTCTCCGGGGTGGGGTTAGGACACAGCCAGTTCCTACCTGGACCTGCATGAAGGAAGGGGGAACCACCCTATCTCCAGCATAATCATGTTAATTTTTGTGTCAGCCTTGTGCTTCCAAGCTTTTAATTATTCAGGGCTTTGGATGAGACACATCCCAGAGGAGTTTCAAGCAGTGGAGGTTTGGAGCCCCTGAAGGAGGAGACAGGACCACCAAAGTCCCGGGAGGCACCAGAGGAACTCACCTCCTCAAACACACATTTTAGCAGCTCCAGCTGCCTCCTCAACAGATCCACCTTCACCTCCAGCTCTTCCTTGTTCAAGAAGATGCAGTCTGCATCCTGCGGGAGGAGAGACAGACACATTCCAGCCCAAACCTGGCTGTAAATGTTGGAGAAAGGCACAGAGGCAACACCAACAAGACCAGAAATGTGTCTCGACAGGATTTCAAGAGAAAACAAAAAAGGTGTGAGGTGGTGAGTCAGGATATCCTGGTGCCTCCTGAAGGAAAATGAAACCATTCCAACAACTTACAGGAATTAGTTGATTTATCACTCAGGACGCAGCTACAAACCCACAATTGACTAATGAGTGTTTAAACACAATTTTTTAATATTCTTCAAATGATTCCTGCTTTTCTGATGTCCAAGAATAAAGGATGTGGAGAGACAGCCAGAAATAACCTGGTGTTCTGGTGTGACCTGTCCTGCTCTGTCCCCCTCCCACACTCCAGGAATGTTTTTGAGGCAACAGAACTGGTGCTGTAGTGCTGATGATGTAAACTTTGAGGAGGCATTATTTTTACTTTCTACTTGCACCTTTTCCCTACCCTGTGCCTCTTTCTAAGTCTCCCTCCAACTCATCATAACACTTCTGTGGGTTTTTGTTAATAATTAACTATTTCAGCCAAGTTTTGCCCCAGATAAGGCTACTACGGGTACAACAAGTCCTGTGGTTTGAACTTCTCACCTTTTTGAGCGCCACAAACTCATTCTCCACGGTTGTGCGCCTGTTGATTTCCTCTTCATACCTGTTTGGAAAAGGAGGAGAAAAGGGCTGAGGGAAGAAAAATGCTCAGGCACTCAGACATCAACCATCAGGCATGAATGACAACAACCACCAGGTATAAATGAGGACTCTCTCTCGCTGGGACTGCCACAGGGCACTGCCAAATCACTGTCTGGAGACATTAAACCGTCCCAAGATCAGAAGCTCCTTCATGAGCAACAACAACATTACCAATGCAAAAGCCTGCCATTGAAGGAGAGGAATGTGGCGCTCCCAGAGGGGACATGCCACAAACTGGGGAGAAGTCACCCAAGATGAACCAGAAAAGCAGAACGGCCACCAGCTAGAGGAGCCCAGAAGGTCCTTACTTGCACTTGAACTCCTCCACCAGCTGGCTGGTGGCACACTCCTCGCTGCCCAGCTTCTGCTTTTCGCACAGCAGGCAGTCCAGGCGCTTCCGCAGGTCACAGATGTAGTTCTCAAAGTACAGCTCCAGGTTCTTCCCCTTCTTGGGCAGCACGTACTGCTGCAGGAGGCCCCACTTGGTCTCCAGCACTTTGTTCTGCTGTTCCAGGAACCGGACCTGAAGGCAAAAGATGGCAATTATTCCAGTAAGGAGGTGAAGGCAGGGACTCAACATCTGTTTAACTCTCTGCTCTTAGCCACGGGTGCAGGAATAGGATTTTCAGGAAGTGAGGGAGGAGATGGCACCACGGTCTGAAAGCTACCTGCCCTTATTAAGAAATATTTATGCCGTGAGTCTGAATTATTTCAAAATCTAGAATTCAGACATCTGAGTTATTCAGAAATCTAAATGTCGTGTCCACATTATTTAGAAATCAAAGAGTCCCATGTCTATGTTATTTAGAAATGCAGGAGTCTGGTGTCTAAATCTGCATTTCTTAAGAAGTGTTAGGAACAAAACTCCTTCAGATGGTGCCTCTGATGTATTTTAGGATAAAATTGAGTCCCCAGATAGTGAAACTGCTTTGCCTCTGTTTTTTTCTACAAAGGGATCCTTGGATGACAGATCAGATTTGATCTCTAACCTTTACATGTCTGGATCAAGATTAAACCACCTTTGCCTTCAGGAAAGTTTTTGGAGCTGTCGCTGTGTTTAAAGTCAAAGAGAGGAGGGAATTACTGGAGTTATTTAACACAGGACAGAGAGATGAATCTGTCGGGGCTGTAGCTTCCACCTGAGCTGCAGCAAGAAATCCAATTTGAACTGAGACTGTCCAAGAGGAGACAGCTGCAAGAAAGGCCAGTGCAACCACGGCCACGATTCAAAGGGACAGGGCTGGGATGAGCCCCATTAAAAAGACCTCAGTCTGGACCAACATGCTCTTAAAATTATTATTAGTTATTAAAAATCATTCAAATTAGCTTAAAATTCTCTGCAAAAAGCTGGACCCCTGTGTGGACCAGGGGCTTTGGTCAATGGACTCGTGGCAGAAGATGGGTTTGGCAGGGTTTTGTTTTCCTGGAGGAAGAGCAGTTCTGGAGCAGGTCCGGACTCACCTTGTCGATGAAACAGGCGAACTGCGTGTTGAGGCTCTTGATCTGCTCCTTCTCCTGGCAGCGTATCTCGTGCTCCAGCGGGTCCACCCCGACGCAGAGGGGCTTCAGCAGCCGCTCGTCGATGCAGATGCCCTGGATGCCCTCGGCCTTGCGCTCGGGGTACCCCCGCACGATGCTGTACCCCCGGGGGCCGCACAGCCCCATCCGGCCTCCTCCGACGGCCCCTCCGTAGCCCAGGGCCCCCAGCCCCATCTCCCCGAGGCAGCCCCCGGCGGGGCAGCCCCCGTTGACGTAGGAGATCCTCCTGCTGCCGCCCAGGTTGCAGACGCTCCGGCTGCTGTAGGCGCCGGCCCCGCAGCGGGCGGGCTGGCCGGCCGAGGCGGCGTAGCTGCGGCCGCAGATCTCCGAGGCCGAGCTGAAGCCTCTCCGTCCCAGGACGGATCTCACCGTCGGTGCCTGCCTGCTCATGGTGGCTCCTTTTGGGAGGTGGGATTGGCCGAGTGACGGGGCTGCTCCGGCGCGGGGATCCCACTGCAGCGAGGCGGGGATGCTGTCCCTTATATATGTTTTGGGGAGCTGGCCTTGATAGGATCAGGACGTTAATTTAAGTGCTTAAGGGTTTGGTTTGCCTGGCAGCAATAAATGCTCCTCAAAATGCAAACCAGCCCGGCAAACAGTAACTACTGAGGAAATAAAAAGGAATCTAAAAGTGCTCTGTTTGCAAGTTGCCTTCGAATACATTACGGTTTGAAGTGCTCCCCTAACTTAGTGCTAATTATAGTTTAGGAGCGTTTTTGAAGGGACTCTTTGTGATTTGTTTGCAGTGTGTCGTTTGGGGTTTTGTGTCTCACAGGGCTGTGTGTGATGGGGTGTTTTGCGGACTTGCACTTTGTGGGGGTAATTTCGCAATTTTGGGTGCGGAAAAGTAACTCAAAGGAAAAATAAAAGAAGAAAGTCAACTGCAGAACAACAAACACTGTGGAAGTCGTGTCGTAATGGATCATTTCTGTATCTGAAACACCAGTAAATTCACTGAGTTTAGGGTCTGGATTTGTATGCAAGGACTCAAAGTGTCTCCCAGTTATATGCACAGAATCACAGAATTCTGGGAATTCTGGGAATGTGCAGCATTTAAAGATTACCTTCCCTGAAACACCAGTGAAGGCAGATCAGGTTTCATCCAGGATCTGTGACATATTTCTGTTCGCTCACAGGTATATGTTCTGTGCCACCAGTGACAGGTTTTTTTTCTAGAATTATCCTTCAAGTTCTTGTTTCTGACGGTCAATTCTTTGTCTCACACTCCTCTGGAGCTTCTCCCAAGGCTTTCAGATTCACCTCTCTGTGGGGAACAAAAAAGGAACAATGGTCTGTTCCAGCTTGGTGAGATCAGCCCCATTCAGCAGGTGAGGGCTGAGTTTGGGTGACTTTGCCAGACACGTCCTTGAGTCTCCACAGGGAGACGGCTCCGAGGCCAGGAGCCCCTGGGGCCACCCTCAGGGGATGGGGGTAATTTGCTCTCCTGGGCTTTCTGCACCAGCAGAGGAAGTCTTAATGAGTGGATGAGGCTGGACACCAGGGCAGGCTCTGACTCACAGCGGGGAGATGAATCCCTCTCTCTCCTAATCACCAGCCCGAGGAGGTGAGGCAGGAAACCTCTCCGGGCCTTCTCCCAGCTGGCAGTTGGAAAAGTCAAAACAAAAGGGCTCTTTCAGCTCTTTGGGGACCAAGTGTTTGGGAGAAAAAGAGGGCATTGTAGTTCAAACAGCTCAACACCCTTGGTCCTCCCTTTGGAAGGGAGCAATGCTTGGAGGAATCTCCAAATGACACAATGGGATGGCAGCTGGAGACACCCAGGTTCCATGTTCCCTCACTAACCTCCTCCAAAAACATTTTCCAAGAGTCAGGGTCATAAAAATTAAGCCAAACCTCCAAACATGCAACTTTCTGATATCAAGTGGTTGGAAAGAAGATGCACATGGCAACTCTGGGATGTGACTGCAGCTCCAGGATCCCCCAAACCATTAATTGAACCTGTAATTGCAACTTCTGTGAGTTTGAGGGGCTGGTGGTATAAATTAGTTGTGTAAACTGCTACTTTTGCTGTATCCAAAGGGATAATTCCAGATATTTACAATGTTCAGGTTACACCTTTGTTTGTAGTAGCTCAGGCTTTGAGTGCAAACTGGGCTGCAAGCACAATTGGAAATATCAGATTAAACAAATATGAGAGGCTTCAAGCTGCAGTTTGGAACCTCCACGGCCCTTGAAGTTCTAAACAGATTTATCAGAAGCAAAATGCAGATCTGACTCTGAAGAAGAGCTCTTCAGTCAGAGTGAAGGAACCAGGCTCTTCAGTCAGAGCGAAGGTGTTCCCGCTCTGCACCCCATTATCCCAGTGGGATGTGTGGGAGACACTTGGAATGCAGCATGGGCTGCAATTAAACATCTGTGAAACAGCTGGGCTGCAGCAGCCCCAGTTCCCAAACTCACCAGAGCCACTGGGCTCCTGAGAGGGAAGAGATTTTGGGTAAAGTTGCTCAGCATTGAGTAAAATTTGTGTGTTGTTCCTTCTGGATCCCCGTGGGAAGGCAGCTTCATTTAACATCTTTTAGGTCTTTCCAGGGAATAATAAGTGCTGCATAAGACCTCAGGAATAACCAATTTGTTTTTGTGAATATGGACGTGGGAAAGGGGAGAGCCCTCTGAAGAAAAACCTGCAGCTTTTTGACTCAAAAGAAAAAAGGAAAAAAAAGAAAAAAAAAAAGGGGGGGGGAAGGAGTAAGGAAACCAAAAAGGAAAATATTTTGATGAGGGGTTGGATGAGTAATTTTGACGACTTGCAATCGCTTCCTTTGTCAGCATTTCACTCCCTGAATGTGCTGCCGAAAAGGGAACTCATTAGAGGAACGGTGGCATTCTCTAATTTGTTTGTGGCCTCTGGAGATGAATCCGGACCAGCTCTCAGAAGGTGTTTCATGCGATAGTCTCAAAGGGCTCTGTCATTATCCTCACAGTCAGGCTGGGCCATGGCAAGAACCTGCCTGTGCCACCACCATTTGAGCCACTTCTTGGACTGTGCAGACTCTTGTCCGAGTCATTCATGACATGTTGGAGGATTGATTTGGTTAGTGCAGCCTCTTGTATCCTAAAGCCAGAGTTATCCAAGGCAATTCAGTCTGTTCATGTGTTTTTGCCTCTCATTAACATCCCCCTAATCCTCGTGAGGAGTCAAAGCTGGGATTTTCAAGGGATAGTCCTCATGAAATTCATCAAACACCGGGCCTGGGCGCGCTTTCCTCCCTCCTTCAGCCACCAAACTGGCCATGGATTCTAATTTCCTCTTTGAGGCTCCCTCTCTGGCTGGTGGAAGGAGATCTGGCATCTCCAGACGGTGATTCATCACCTCCCAGAACAGGCAGGAGTACATCTCTGCAGAGCCTTCCCTCTGTTCTTCCTGGAGACCAGAGGCCGTCTAGACAACCAGACACCGGCCCCAGCGCCTGCTTGGGGAGGTTGAGGGAGGTGAAACAAGTCCCACCCTTTGGGCACTGAATTTCCTCAGCACCTTTGAAGTCCTAATGAGAGCCCCGGCATCCCACGCTCCCGGACCCGCTGGGCTCCCGGTGCTGCATCGCCCGATCCGGCGATCGGAGGCACCAGAGCTGAGGCTCCCAACAAAGCCAAGCCTTGGTTTGATCTTCCTCCTGCTGGTTTCTTCCACCCGCAGTGGAAATGAGTGGGGGATGTATGGGAATCCTGGATCGGGATGGTGCCCCACAGCCCGGCACGGCAAAAGTGGGAGAGAAGGTGAGAAAGGGACCTCAGTTGTTAAAAGGTTACAGAAATGTCCCTGAATATCCAAAAGATCACTGATCCCTTCCAGCTGAAGTGGTTTTCCAGCTGAAGAGATTCCCTGAGCCATCCCAAGGAAGGAAGTGCCTGTGGAAAGTGGGAAGAGTATTCAGCCAGAAGGAGAAAAGCTCTTCCTTTTGTTATGCCAAAAGTCCAGTGCTCAGAATAAAGGATTGGATTGGATGGGATTGGATTGGAATGGAATTGGATGGGATAAGATTGGATAGGATAAGATAGGATAGGATAGGATAGGATAGGATAGGATAGGATAGGATTGCGATTGGATGGGATTGGATTGGATGGGATTGGATTGGATTGGATTGGATTGGATTGGATTGGATGGGATTGGATTTGATTTGTGCAGCTTTGGGAGGCGCTGCAGAATGTCTGATGTTCAGAGAGGCCAGGTTGAAGTTCAGCACTTGCCAAATTAGCTTATCGCATCTTGAAATGGTGATAGGGGAGTTTGGAGGCAAGGAAATAACCCTAATTCCATGTCATTGCCCTGATTTATTCTCTTCTTGCATAAGAAGTGAGAGGATGGTCTGTTTCCAATGGGAAACCTTTAGAGATCAGAGCCCTCCTAATGAATATTTATACCGGTTTGATTGCTCTTTTCTTGTCAAATCTTTCTTGTGGTTTACTGCATTAAAGATTGACAGTGACTTATTTTCTGCTTCCCATATTTGATTGGGAAATACCTTCTTATCACATGAGAGTGTGGGGGGAGAGGAAGCTCTTCCAGTTCTGAATCCTGATAATTTTGTGAGGAAAGACCTTTACTCTGGATTTCGCCTCTGGTAAAATGTGTCTGCCCAACCTCAGGTTCACTTCTTTGTTGTGCTCTTTCATCAGTTTAATCACAAAACACTTTAGTTCTTTTTTTACTATTGATTTTATGTTGATTTGTGTTACTCATTTCTGGTTTCTTTTTTAATCTGCTCAAATGTACAATGAAAGAAGATCTCCCTTTGATCTTTTTGAAAGCCTGAATCATGCTCATAGGACTCTGAAAAGGATGTAGAAAAGCCAACCAAGCACATTGTGGGGCTTTTTTCCCCCATAATACCCTCTTCCAGCAGATTTTGAAGAGATACAAAAAAATATGTTTTGTCTGTGGCAGACATGACATAAAAATACAGAGACTGAGATGATTTGGTTCTGAATTTTAAAACACCTATTGAATCCCATGAATCCATGACTCCCTCCAGACCTCTCTGCCCCCTCTATTTAATGAAGACTTCTAATCGTTGGATTGGATTAGATTGGCCTTGTGCAATTAAGGAATGGGCATTTCTGTACTTTTGATAAACACCTAAAAGCAAACGTGTTGGTTCTCCGTTAAATTTTACTGGAAAAGGAGCAAAAGATTTAAAGCCATTGAGTCATCCCAGGAGAAGTGAGGGTGGTGTGATTTGTGTGTGTCCAAGGAGCACGAGTGGAGTAATTAATCTCTGCTGACTCCAGCAGGTGGAATTCTGAATTAAGATTTCCTTTATGGCTTCCCTGCCTGGACACGGATGACCAACCATTCCCAAGACATCCCTAAAATCCTTCCTTCCTCGCCGTGGCCCCTTGAGTCACACCACAAAACCCCACTAAGTCTCCTAAAGCTACATCAGAGAGACTCTGATGAGCTCCTTTCCAGAAACACTTCCCAGAACACTTTAGGGAACAGATTCTGGATTAAATATCACAGTTTGGCACAGAGTTAGCAAAGGCTTAATGAGGAAAAATCAAAGGGAAACAGGAACTGAGTGATAAGAGGCTAAGTGCCCAAACACAACCAACAAACCTTTAAAGGAAGAGTGGAAATCAAAAGGATTTTGGGGTTTTTAATGTTCCAAGTGTCCCTTTTTGATGTGATCCTGGTGGTGAAGCTTCTCTGATGTGGTTTCCTGATGCTCCAGCGTTCTCACACCCAATCCGCCTCTCCCTCGTGTTGAGGTGGAGTTGAGGTTATTTTTAGCACTAAAAGTGGAGCAGGACTTCCATTTTTCTACTTTTGCCCTCAAATCCTTGCTTGTCACGGCCCTGACAGCTGAAGTTCTGACCTGGCTGTTCCTGGGACAAGGAGGTCCAGTTGAAATCCTGGCCCACACATCCCTCACGGCTGAGCGGAGATTCCTGTGCTCTGGGCAGACCTGCAGCTCTCCCCACACCTCCCCGAGTGTCTGGAAAGGCTGAGCCCCCAGCTCCAGCCCTAAATCCCTCTCCCGTGGGGGTGCAGCCAGGAGCACCAGGGATAAATCCCCTCACTAAGAGCCAGCCACACTTCTGGAGGTGAATCCGAGAGGCACAGGTGTCCTGCCCTGCAGGAGGACTTGGATCTCCTGGGCTGTCCAGTCCCAGGTCAGTCCCAGAGCCCATGGAAATCACTGTTGTGGGAAAACACAACGGGAATCCCTCATGGGGAGGATGCAGCCTCCCTTCTCCTCCTCTTCCCTCTTCTCCAAGCTGCAGTGAGATTTAATTTAACAGGTTTGATTTTGTAAGGAAAATTGAAAACCTTCATATCACTTACATACTCCAGCAGGGCTGCCAAGGTGCATCCTGGAGGAGAAGGAGGTTATCCATGATGGAAGGAGCATTTCTAGCACTTTCCACCCTCCTGGGACTCTGGAGGAGCCCCAAGGACTGAGCGTGGCCCAGACACGGCTGTGGTGGAACCCACCTGCTCTCCTCACCCTCCAGCAGAGTCCTGTAGGTTGTACCCTCAATTTCAATCCATTTCACAGCTCCTGGGAATCCTGCAGCATCCATGCCAGCTCGCCCTTGGCCTCCTGGAGCTCATCCTGCAGCTGATCGTGCCTCCCCCTGGCATCTCTGAGGGCACCAGCCCCAGCTGCTCAGTGTCACCGGGTGATGTCTGCAAGGACAACACCTTCTGGGGGGACTTGAGACATCCTGCCTTTTCTTGTCTTCTTTCCCACCTCTAAAAGAGGAAATCCTGCCTATTTTGAGAATCCTAAGCTGGGGGGCATCGGGGTTTTTTTAGGAAAGCCGAACATTTCCCAAATCAATAATCAATTATAAAATGCTCCAGGAAGTCTGAACGTGTCCCTACCAGACTGAGTTTGAGTTTTGTTTGGAGGATACCAATACCCTGCCCTAACTGGAACTAATAATTAGGGTTTCCCATTGCCTCCCGTTATAAACTATATAATGAATTAGATGGTCTGGAAATTATACCAGTTTCTATGGGTGTTGAATTACTGGTGAGTCACAATTCTACCCATTCATTGGATGCTATAAGCCCATGTCAGAAGCCAGAATTCCTGCTGAAGCAATTTCAGCAATTTTCTGAGAGCTGTAGCTAATCCCATGATCTAATTTGGTGCAATTAGTTCTTTGCAATAATCAAAAGCATCCAAACAGAAAATAGCTGGGAGATAATCCTTCTTCCCTGCTCGGCTCTGGGAAGAGCTTCCCTAGGCCAAGGGAGCCGGTGTGAGGCAACTCTCTCTTTGATAAAGATGAAAGAAATTGTGGGATCATGGAATGGTTTGGGTGGGAAGGGGCAGTAAACTCATCCAGTCCCACCCCAGGGCCTGTCCCAGGCTGCTCCAACCTGGCCTTGGACACTTCCAGGGGTGGGGCAACCACAGCTGCTCTGGGAAATCCATTCCAGGGCCTCATCATCCTCACAGGGAAGAATTTCTTCCTCAAACCTAATCTAAATCCACCCTCCTGCAGTTTAAAACTATCACCCCTTGTCCTATTGCCACAGGCCCTGCTAAAAGAATCGTCCCCATTTTTTAATAGATGCCACAAAGGTATAGAAAACACAGCTGGGGGTGTGACACAGGATCCAGACAGTCAATCCTACCCACCCCATCTGTTCCTTCATGCTTTCCAGGTCATATTTTGCCTCCTCTGCATCAGGACAAGTTCAGGTTCCCTTCCAACCCAATCTGTGATTCTGTGTTTCTTGTGGAGCCTTTGGCTTTGATTGTGTGGAACACCTTGGAAAAAACCTCACATGGAGAAGACAACGAGGAGCTGTGAAACCAAGAGGCTCTGTCCCTGTTGGACACTGGTTAATCATTTAATTGAGAGCAGCCATAAGCTGGCTGTGGTGGGCAGAGCATAAAGGAACCAGCAGCCTGCATCCTGCAAAATTCCTCATTAATCCATCTACTCCTTGTCACCATCCTTTATATGGGAACTGGTAATTAAAATCCTCAGGATAGCTCAAGGCAAATAAAAAGGGATTTATTGGAGTGTCTTGACAGATGGAGAAGAAAAGGCTGAGAAGTTTCCCAGAGCTGCTGAGAGCCGGAGGGGTGCAGCCAAGATTCTATCTCTCTGCTCGTGGCTTCCTGCCCAAGCCTCTTTCAAAACAAAAAGTAGTGAAGGTTTCATTTCAGATCGCTCAGAAGAAATAATTTTGCTCTGCTGCCCCACCAGATTAATCCTGAACCTTTTCAATAGGGTCAAACCTCGGCCAGTGTTTTTGTGGCCATTAAACATTTAAGCATTTCAAATCACCAAGAAATGAGATAGTATTTCCCCTGCTCATTTCTCTCCTTGTTTTTTTAGGGATTTTTTAATTTTTTAATTTTTTTTTTTTCAGTTCCTGGACTCATCAAAGCAGTTTTCACCACCTTTCACAAGAAAGCTGGTGAAAAACAAACCTGGTTACCAAGAACCTTGCTGGATTTCTGGTTCCAAGGGTAGCTGATGCCCAAGGTTTCCTTGCACCTCGTTATTTGCAAATGTTCTGCTCTGGAACACTTTGCCCTGGGCCCAGCAAGGGAGATAATTGATAGGATGAGGCAGCTGGAAAGACAAGCAGCTTAATTAGGGGTTCTTGACAGCGCTATCAATTACACCCACACAGGGCAGCAATTGAAGTCTGGATGTTTCATTTACACAGAGGCAGCGTCCATGGCATTCCCAGCTGGAAGAGCAGGATTGGAGCCCAGGGGAGGACACTTGGCCTGCAGCTGCTCTGACTCAGCTTCATTTTCTGCCTCCAGTTTGTCTCTCCTTGGGCTCTGCTGAATCCCCCTCCTGGTGCTGCTCAGGTACCCCAAGGGCCCTGAGCAGGGTCCTCACAGCATCTGCCTTGAAAATCTGGAGCTTTTCAAGCAAAGAGAGTCCACACTGAGTCTTTATTTCCTTCCTGTGGCCAGAGCCAAGAGGGTCATGGCTGGGTCCAGGCTGTCCTCCCAGAACAGATTGCAAAAGGTTTCATTGAGCTTTCTTCCACTTTTCTAGACCAAACCCCTGAATCTGGGTTTTCACAGCCCTGGATGTCGTGAGAGGTTCATCCATGGGGTCACATCTCTTCTGGCCTCCAGCCCACTTCACCCCTGACAACCCCAAAAGGGTCCCCAAAGGGTCCCTGAGGCCACCCAGTGCCGCCCTCGGGCTGTAGCTGACAGGGCCACACCACCAGCTCTGCCTCCCTCTCCCAGTTCCACCCCACCCCACACAAATTGCTGTAGGAGACAGAATGTTTATGCCTCATTTGACAGGGGAAGGTCCCCAAATTTGCAGCACACCAGGCTTCTCCCACCCACCTGGTGGGACTCGGTGTCAGAGCAGCTCCCTGGCAGGGCAGGGAGGGCTGGATGGGGCCTGTGTACCAGGGTAATCACAGCTCACTAATGCTCCTCTAATCACCAGGAATTTTGGAAAGGGGCCCAGCAACGAGCCCCACAATTTTCCTGGTGCTACAATACAGCCATGACTAATTTTGGCGGCTTTTTGCCAAAGTCAGTCAGGAGGGAACGTCTTGTTCTGGTCACATCTGGCAGAGCAGAGATGTAAAAGCTCCACCAGTCAGACTGGGAGAACTGGGGCAAGGAGCAGCCCCACGCCAGCAGAGCACAGCCTTCTCCTCCCACTAGATGGTGGTGGTGTCTGGTGCATTTGGGGCCCCTGGTTGGGTTCCTGGGGGTGCCAGGAGCATCCTGGAGGGTCCTGGAGCACCCAAAGGAAGGCTGTGACGATGGGGAAGGGTCTGGGGAGGACACACAAGGAGCAGCTGAGGGTTGGTTTGTCCAGCTGGAGGAGTCTGGGGGGGACTGAAGCTTTGTCCTGAGGGGCAAGGACAAATCTCTGCTCTGGGGACCAGGGACAGGACCCAGGGAATGGCTGGGGAGGGTCAGGAAAAGGTTCTTCCCCAGAGGGTGGTCAGGCACTGAACAGGCTCCTCAGGGAATGGTCATGGCCCAGAGGCCACCAGAGCTTCAGGAACATTCGGACAGTGCTCCCAGGAAGGTGGGATTTTGTGATTAGTGGGATTTTTTTGGGTGTTTGCAGGGCCAGGTGTGAACTGGCTGGTCCCACAGAATTGCAGAACTGTGGAGTATCCTGAACTGGAAGGGACCCACAAGGATCTTTGAGTCCAACTCCTGGCCCTGCAAACACCCAAAAAATCCCACTAATTGGGCTGTTTGGGACCCAGAATTGGGCTGTTTGGGACCCCAAAATGCTGCTGTTTCTGCCCGGTTTCGAACCGGGGACCTTTCGCGTGTGAGGCGAACGTGATAACCACTACACTACAGAAACACCGTACCACACTCCCCCCGCTCCGCCCCTCCCGGCCTCAAAAACCCCAAAATAACAAGAACAAAACCGGGTGTTTTCACACCCGGAAACGCTCAGGAAACCTCCCAGGGTGCCGCAAGCAAGAGGCTGTTACAATATTTAGGACAGCGCTTGGACGAGGAGGTGCTCAACCCTTGGAAGCTGACGTTCCCCAGGGACTGATGCTCCGAGGCTGACTCAGCCTGGGATGTTCTGTAAAATACCTGCGAACCTCTGGCATCACGCCAGCGGCGAGACAGAGTCAGCAGCAGCTCCAAAGAGGGCTGAGCCTCCGCCAGCTCCTCCCTTCTCCCCATCCTCCCCCGTTCCCAAAATCCTGCTCATCCGCCAGGCTCCTGCTCTTCCTGGGCGCAGGGTGTCAGCAAACTCCTTCCCTCGCGTTCACAGCCCGGAGGTGGTGGAAAACACACCCCAAGACATCAGCCAAGGGCCCCCTCTTTCGGTCCTCCTCTTCTCACGGCGTCAGCTCAGCCCCTAAACGCCAAAACTGGAAATGTCTGCAGCCTCGTGGAGTCAGCCTCGTGACATTTTCCATCAAAAAAAAAATAAAAATTCTGGATGATCTCAGACTGGGATCAGAGGCTGGATTTGGATGACCCCTGTGGGTCCCACACAGCTCAGGATATTCAGTGATTCTGTTGTTCTTTGAACTTAGGGATGAGCCAGTGAGGAGCCAGCAGTGGACACAGGTCATGGAAACCCAGACTTTCTGCTCCTTTCTTCATCTGCAGCTGCAGTGCCAAGCAACAGCTACACAGAGAATCTGCCCACAAGTTATTTAATTAGTTACTCCTGGAGGGAATGATGGATCCGAGGCGTAGCCGTGTGTCCGGGCTGACTGGTCAGACCAGACCTAAAGGACTTGGCCCTAAACCCCATTTTTACAATCTGCATTTCTCATCCTTTTCCAGCCACCTTCTTCCACTTTTTCATTTTTTTTCCCAGGATCTTTTTCCTGTGGTTGGATCAGATTTCCAGGAATTCATTTATATGGAAAGTTCTATCAAATGTCAGAGCCCTACCCTCCCCCTGACCAAAACAAACACACCAGACAGGGTTTCAAGCTTTTAGTTGCCAAAGACAAAGGTTCCATGCAGCCTGAGATTAAAAGCTCTGATAAAGCCAAGGGAAGGGACACCGTCACAATATCAGCATCCAGCAGAGGAGTGGGATGGAGAGTCCAGGGATGGTTGTGCAGGGAGAGCTCAGAATGATGCACAGCCTGTCCAGACCAGTGGTGACAGCAGGAAAGTCCCATGGCCCCCGACAATGAGGGAATGACTTCATCCTGTTCCACTGGTGGGATTTTCCATCCAGGTTTCACTTGTGGGCAGCATCTCCAAAGGAGCCTGAGCCACTCCCATAGGCAGAGCAGTACCCTGGGCGTGGAGAAGACCATCCTCCTCCTGAGCTGAATTCCTCAGTCTCATCTCTGAAGGTGGGTGTCCCATCTCCACAGGTCCCTCCTCCGTAACAGCTGTCCACTCCGGAGCAATGCCAGCCTCCCTCCCCACCACTGCCAGGGCTGCAGGTGCCACCAGAGCTCGACCCCCAAACTCCAGAGACGGAGCTTCCTCCTCTGCCAGAGATTGATCCTCTCCTGCCTGAGCATTCTCCTCCATAGACTGAGCATCCTCCATACCCTGAGCCTCCCCCATATCCAGAGCCTCCCCCATATCCAGAGCCTCCCTCATATTCTGAGCCACATTCTCCCCCACCAATGCACCCACTGCTGCCATAACTGGATCCACCATGACCTGAGCTTCCTCCTTCTCCACCTCCAGAGGTGGAGCCTCTCCTGCCAGAGCTGCCCCAGGCTCCAGAGCCCATCCCACCACTGTGGGGGCTACAAGTGCCGGGTTCATATCCACCAGAGCTGTGACCACCACCAGAGATGGAGCCTCTCCTGCTGGAGCTTCCTCCATACCCTGAGCTACCTCCATACCCTGAGCCTCCTTCTCCACCACCAATGCACCCACCAGAGCTTGATCCTCCACTGCCTGAACTTCCTCCATACCCAGAGCTCATTCCTCCTCCAGAACTGCTCCCGCCACTGCCAGAGCCAGATCCCAACCCACCGGAGCTGTGACCTCCAGAGGTGGAGCCTCTCCTGCTGGAGCTGCCCCAGGCTCCAGAGCCCATCCCACCACTGTGGGGGCTGCAACTGCCACTGCCAGAGCCAGATCCATATCCACCAGAGCTGTGACCACCACCAGAGATGGAGCCTCTCCTGCCTGAGCTTCCTCCATACCCTGAGCTCATTCCTCCTCCAGAACTGCTCCTGCCACTGCCAGAGCCAGATCCCAACCCTCCAGAGCTGTGACCTCCAGAGATGGAGCCTCTCCTGGAGCCACCTCCATATCCTGAGCTCCCTCCATACCCTGAGCCTCCTTCTCCACCACCAATGCACCCACCACTGCCATAACTGGATCCTCCATGACCTGAGCTTCCTCCACCTCCAGACGTGGAGCCTCTCCTGCCAGAGCTGCCCCAGCCTCCAGAGCCCATCCCACCACTGTGGGTGCTGCAACTGCCAGAGCCATATCCACCAGAGCTGTGACCTCCAGAGGTGGAGCCTCTCCTGCCAGAGCTGCCCCAGCTTCCAGAGCCCATCCCACCACTGTGGGGGCTGCAACTGCCAGAGCCAGATCCACCGGAGCTGTGACCACCACCAGAGATGGAGCCTCTCCTGCCTGAGCCACCTCCATACCCTGACCCTCCTCCATACCCTGAACCCCCTTCTCCACCACCAATGCACCCAGAGCTTGATCCTCCACTGCCTGAGCTTCCTCCATACCCTGAGCTCATTCCTCCTCCAGAACTGCTCCCGCCACTGCCAGAGCCAGATCCCAACCCTCCAGAGCTGTGACCTCCAGAAATGGAGCCTCTCCTGCCAGAGCCACCTCCATACCCTGAGCTCCCTCCATACCCTGAGCCTCCTTCTCCCCCACCAACGCACCCACCGCTGCCATAACTGGATCCTCCATGACCTGAGCTTCCTCCACCTCCAGACGTGGAGCCTCTCCTGCCAGAGCTGCCCCAGGCTCCAGAGCCCATCCCACCACTGTGGGGGCTGCAACTGCCAGAGCCATATCCACCAGAGCTGTGACCTCCAGAGGTGGAGCCTCTCCTGCTGGAGCTTCCACCTCCATACCCTGAGCTGCCTCCATACCCTGACCCTCCTCCATACCCTGAGCCTCCCTCTCCCCCACCAATGCACCCACCGCTGCCATAACTGGATCCTCCATGACCTGAGCTTCCTCCACCTCCAGAGGTGGAGCCTCTCCTGCCAGAGCTGCCCCAGGCTCCAGAGCCCATCCCACCACTGTGGGGGCTGCAACTGCCACTGCCAGAGCCAGATCCATATCCACCAGAGCTGTGACCACCACCAGAGATGGAGCCTCTCCTGCCTGAGCCACCTCCATACCCTGACCCTCCTCCATACCCTGAACCCCCTTCTCCACCACCAATGCACCCACCAGAGCTTGATGCTCCACTGCCTGAGCTTCCTCCATACCCTGAGCTCATTCCTCCTCCAGAACTGCTCCCGCCACTGCCAGAGCCAGATCCCAACCCTCCGGAGCTGTGACCTCCAGAGGTGGAGCCTCTCCTGCTGGAGCTGCCCCAGGCTCCAGAGCCCATCCCACCACTGTGGGGGCTGCAACTGCCAGAGCCAGAGCCAGATCCATATCCACCAGAGCTGTGACCACCACCAGAGATGGAGCCTCTCCTGCTGGAGCTTCCTCCTCCATATCCTGAGCTGCCTCCATACCCTGAGCCTCCTTCTCCCCCACCAATGCACCCACCACTGCCATAACTGGATCCTCCATGACCTGAGCTTCCCCCTCCTCCAGAGCCCATCCCACCACTGTGGGGGCTGCACCTGCCAGAGCCAGATCCATATCCACCAGAGCTGTGTCCACCTCCAGACATGGAGCCTCCACTGCCAGAGCTTCCTTGTCCTCCACCTCCAGACATGGAGCCTCTCCTGCCAGAGCTGCTCCCACCTCCAGAGCTCATCCCACCACTCTGGGAGCTACAACTGCCACTCCCAGAACTGGATCCATAACCACCGGAGCTCTGGCCACCTCCAGACATGGAGCCTCCACTGCCACAGCTGCTCCCACCTCCAGAGCTCATCCCACCACTCTGGGAACCTCTCCTGCCAGAGCTTCCTTGTCCTCCACCTCCAGACATGGAGCCTCCACTGCCACAGCTGCTCCCACCTCCAGAGCTCATCCCACCACTCTGGGAACCTCTCCTGCCAGAGCTTCCTTGTCCTCCACCTCCAGACATGGAGCCTCCACTGCCACAGCTGCTTCTACCTCCAGAGCTCATCCCACCACTCTGGGAACCTCTCCTGCCAGAGCTTCCTTGTCCTCCACCTCCAGACATGGAGCCTCCACTGCCACAGCTGCTCCCACCTCCAGAGCTCATCCCACCACTCTGGGAACCTCTCCTGCCAGAGCTTCCTTGTCCTCCACCTCCAGACATGGAGCCTCCACTGCCACAGCTGCTTCTACCTCCAGAGCTTATCCCACCACTCTGGGGGCTGCATCTCCCACTCCCAGAACTGGATCCATAACCACCGGAGCTCTGGCCACCTCCGGACGTGGAGCCTGTGTGACATGAGCTTCCCTGTCCTCTACCTCCAGATATGGAGCCTGCACTGCCACAGCTACTCCCACCTCCAGAGCTCATCCCACCACTCTGGGGGCTGCATCTCCCAGAGCTGGACCCCCATCCTCCGGAGCTCTGGCCACCTCCAGACATGGAACCTCCATGACATGAGCTTCCCTGTCCTCCACCTCCGGACATGGAGCCTCTCCCTCCTGAACTGCTCCCACTGCTGGAGCCCATGCCCCCACTTTGGGGGCTGCATCTGCCACTGCTGGAGCCAGAGCCATAACCACCAGAGCCCTGGCCACCTCCAGACATGGAACCTCCACTGCCAGAGCTGCCTCCCCCATATCCTGATCCTTTCCCTCCTCCAGAACTTGACCCACCTCCACCAGAGCTGGATCCTCCACCACCAGAGCTGCTGCTGCTGCCCTTGGACATGGAGCCTCCACCACCTGAACTGGATCCACCCCCTCCAGATCCCGAACCTTTCCCTCCTCCTCCACAGATGGATCCACCACCACCAGAGCTGGATCCTCCACCTCCAGAGCTGCTGCTGCCCTTGGACATGGAGCCTCCACTGCCAGAGCTTCCTCCTCCATATCCTGAGCCTTTTCCACCTCCACAGATGGACCCACCTCCACCAGAGCTGGATCCTCCACCTCCAGAGCTGCTGCCACCTTTGGACATGGAGCCTCCACTGCCAGAGCTTCCTCCTCCTCCGCAGATGGACCCTCCACCTCCAGAGCTGCTGCCACCTTTGGACATGGACCCTCCACTGCCAGAGCTTCCTCCTCCTCCGCAGATGGACCCTCCACCTCCAGAGCTGCTGCCACCTTTGGACATGGACCCTCCACTGCCAGAGCTTCCTCCTCCTCTGCAGATGGACCCTCCACCTCCAGAGCTGCTGCCACCTTTGGACATGGACCCTCCACTGCCAGAGCTTCCTCCTCCGTGTCCTGAGCCTTTTCCACCTCCATAACCTGACCCACCCCCACCAGAGCTGCTGCTGCCCTTGGACATGGAGCCTCCACCACCTGAGCTTCCTCCTCCTCCATATCCTGAGCCTTTTCCACCTCCACAGATGGATCCACCTCCACCAGAGCTGGATCCTCCACCTCCAGAGCTGCTGCCACCTTTGGACATGGAGCCTCCACTGCCAGAGCTTCCTCCTCCATATCCTGAACCTTTTCCACCTCCACAGATGGACCCACCTCCACCAGAGCTGGATCCTCCACCTCCAGAGCTGCTGCCACCTTTGGACATGGAGCCTCCACTGCCAGAGCTTCCTCCTCCTCCGCAGATGGACCCTCCACTGCCAGAGCTTCCTCCTCCATATCCTGAACCTTTTCCACCTCCATAACTTGACCCACCACCGCCAGAGCTGCTGCTGCCCTTGGACATTGACCCTCCACTGCCAGAGCTTCCTCCTCCATATCCTGAGCCTTTCCCTCCTCCAGAACTGGATCCACCACCGCCAGAGCTGGACCCCCACCCTCCAGAACTGCTGCCACCCTTGGTCATGGAGCCACCACCACCTGAGCTTCCTCCTCCTCCATATCCTGAGCCTTTTCCACCTCCAGAGATGGACCCACCCCCACCAGAGCTGGATCCCCACCCTCCAGAGCTTCCACCTTTTCCCCCTCCAGAGATCGGCCCTTTCATTCTGCTCCCACTGGTACCACCAGAGCTCATTCCCCCCTTCACACCTCCAAAGAGTCCAGTGGCTCTGGCATTGTGGTCAATGACACCTGTAAGAAATGGAAATTACATTCCATTTATTCTTTTTACCCCAAAAATTTCACAGCAGGGCTGGTTTAAGCATCATCCTTCCTAGCCTGGTGGTCATGGACTTATCTTTGAAGGGACCAACAAGAATCTCCCTTAGTAGGGATCAACCTATGGAACATTTTCTCATTTTTCTGGGGTTTTTAGCTTTTTAAAAACATAATTTATGTCTTATTTTACCCATTAACACTCAGTGCAGCCCATCCTTTATAAAGATGAAGACTGTGTTTCCCTCTCCACTTCAGCTTCCTCAACTTTTCCACAAATTTTAGGACTAGTTTTTATTTCCTTTATTTCCTTCCTATGTGTTAAATGCGTTGTTTCCCATTTCCTCCAAATTTATTAGGAATTAGCCAATAATTCTGAAGCCAATTGTTATATTAACACGTGTTCACAAACTGCCCTTTGCATCCTTTCCTGAATTAAGGTGGGAACTGGGATAGTTTGTTCCAGTGGTGTCAAGACCACAAAGTAGGAGCAGTTTTCTTTAAAAAAACCCCGAGAAAATCCTTGGGATACTCACAGATCGTGGCCGGTGACCCTTCCTGGATCCTGTGGAGGAAAAGTGACACTGAGGTAAAGCAGCCAATAAAATCGGAATTAAAATTCCGGTTAGGCTTTATTTATTTATCAGCAATAATAATTTATTATTATTTATATTTAATATTTATATTTAATATTTATAAACATATTTATAAACATATTTATACATTTATAAATTTATAAATATATTTAATATTTATATTATTTATAGATTTATCAATGATCTGCAGAAAGGTGACTCCTCCCAGGCCCAGAGATCCCAGTGACAGATCCACGGACACTCTGCTTTGTCCAGGTATGGCCCTGTCCTTTTCAGCCTTCTGATGTTTGCATTTTTGTGATGGAGTTTCTCATAAGCATTTCATAAACATTTCATAAATATGATAAATATGATAATTAAATATGTTTCTCATAAACATTCTCATAAACAATGGAGTTTCACATAAACAATCTATTGTAAACTGTTCTTTCATGTTTACATTCTTCTCACGAGGAGGAGACTGTTGATGGACTGCTGGTTTGACCAGCGTGGTCGGAGAGGTGGCAACTTTCACCCTCCAATCCCTGGTCATTTTCCAAACTCTATAAAATCGAGGTCGAAGAACATAAACTCTCTCTCTTTTGCCCTGACCACTGACTGCCTGTGTGTTCCTCAGTTCGTGTCCTCTGACCACACCTGGGTGTTCCACCCAGGATGGGTTTTGCCCCCACCTGTTCTCCTCCTCCTCGAGGAGCGACCGATACATGGCGATCTCGACGTCCAGGCCCAGCTTCACGTTCAGGAGCTCCTGGTAGTCACGGACGAGCTGGGAAAGGTCATCCTTGGCCTGCTGGAGGGCGTTTTCCAGCTCCTGGAGCTTTTCCTGGCCGTCCCTGAGGGCCGAGCTCCCACGGTGCTCAGCATCTTTGATGGAGTCCTGGAGGCTGGAATTCTGCAGAGGGAATACAGGGATTGTGACCATGTCCCATCTGTGAGGATTTTATAATAGAATCATGGAACATCCATAGGCAGGAGGGAACCACAGGAATCTTCAAGTCCAGCTCCTAGCCCAGCACAGGAAAACCCCCAAATCCCATAATTTTCATACCCTCCTAGCATTCCTTGGAAATCACAAGGCTTTCCTCAGTGACAGAACACCGAAAATACATCAGACTGGGTAAATTAACACAATTAAACCCCAAATATAGATCCCAAAAATCTAAATCTGCTTCATTTGGAAGAGAAAACTTCATCCCTAAGCTTGCCTCCAAAAGACTGGCTGCCCCGTACAGCACTGAGATCCCATGGAAAAGGGGCTTAAACCATTTCAGTCCTGCTGGAAAGTTATCAGCTTTACCCTTCTCCTTGCGTTTTCAATTTCTGGCTGGAGTCTTTGGATCTGCCTGGCAAGTTCCTGGATCTCCTGGTGGCTGTTCCGCAGCTGCTCTCGTTGATTCACCCACATGTCCTGCAGGTCCTGGTACTGAGGGGAAGAGGACACGAGACATTTTTTGGTCTCTTTTCCAAGGAGGAGGTCTGTGTTCCTGTGTCTTGGGTTATGGAACCTAAAATGTGCATTCTGTTTCATCTGCTGAAAGCAGCTGGGGAAATGTTCTTCATTATCTCTTGTAACTCTGGGAGGAGAGGGGGGCGGGTGCCTTTTGATAATGGGCCAGTTGTTCAAACCAGGTAGAGCAGTGCTTCTTATCTCTTTCACTGCCTGTCCTCCCTCCAGGGGGATATTTTCTGCTAATAGACCATTAAGACACCCCTAAAAGCACACATCCCCAAACTTACCCTCCCCAAAATAGAACATCCACATTCCATCATCCCATTGTGAGATGCTCCACCCAGTGGGGGGAGCCAACCATTCCTACCTGGATAAAAACTGAGATGTAGGGACACAAGGCATCTAGCTTCACCTGATTACCAGAGGAAGGAAGACTAGACCCTTCTCACCATCCCTGTACCCTTCTCACCATCCCTGTACCCTTCTCACCACCATTGACCCTTGTTCTTCAGGATCATCTCTACTTCAACAGAACCACATCTGCCACTCCAGGAGGACTCACTTTTAGACTGCTCCCAACACCCTGACCAACAGGGTGTCAGGTTGTAGCTCTGACTCTGTCAGGGTTCTCCAAAATTGTTGTTTGTTTGTTTGCTTGTTTGGCTGGGTGGTTTTGTTTCCTACTACATTTGTATTGTTAATATTCCTAGTAACGAACTGTTATTCTTATTCCTAAATCTTTGCCTGAAAGCCCCTTAATTGCAAAATCATAATTTGGCGGGGTTGAGGGGTTTACATTCTCCATTCCAAGGGAAGCTCCAGCTTTCCCTGGCAGACACCTGCCTTTCCAAACCAAGACAACTACATTTTAATATTCCTAGTAAAGAACTGTTATTCCTACTCCCAAATCTAAGCCCCTTAATTGCAAAATTACAATTTTGAGGGGTTTACATTCTCCATTCTAAGGGAAGCTCCAGCTTTCCCTGGCAGACACCTGTCCCTCCAAACCCAGACAGATTTTGGTGCCCTGTTTCCCTGGTGTCCACTCACCCTGCCCCGGTACATGGCGTCCACCTCGGCCATGCTCCTGTGGGCGATCCCCTGGTACTCCCGCCTGACCTCCTCGACGATGCCGTCCATGTTCAGCTCCCTGTGGTTGTCCACGGACAGAACGACGTCGGCGTTCCCAGCCACCGTCTGCAGCTGGGACAGCTCCTGCGTGGAAAACCAGGAGAGGGATTTTAAACAGTCCTGGTGGTCAGTCCAGGCCTTCAAGAGGAAAAAATGGGAATTTGTGGTGGCCAGCTTCCCACTGGAATTTCTCCGCCTGCAGCCGCCCCGGGTACCACCACCACTGGTAATTTTCAAGGTCACACCAGAGCCCTTTTCACTCACAAAAGGCCAAGGATAATTAATTCTCCAAGCCAAAAAAAATCCCACCCAAGCAAAATTTCTGGGAAGGCGCATCCTTCAAGACCAGAGGGTGAGATTTTAATCACTCACAGCTTCGTATAAACACCGGAGGAACTCCAGCTGCTGCCTCAGGATATCCACTCGGACATCAAACTCCCTTTTTCCCATGTAGGCACTGTCCAGTTCCTGTAAAAAAAACCCAAAACCTGTTGGAATATTTGCATTTTGTTGATCCAAATGCTCCACTGAAGTGCAATTCTTGGGATATTTTCATAAAGCCTTCATTCCTGGGATCAAATTATGGCCTAGAGATCTCAGATTTCATTTGGAGAGCAATGGAACAAGGAGAAAGCGTTTAAGATGAAAAATCAGCTGGGAATGAGTACCATAACTGCAGCAATAAATCTGTTCCTGGGGAACATGAGAAATGGGGAAAACACCATTTTTATTCATACTTCTAGTAGAAAGTTGCCTAAATTTTCTCTTCTCAGATAGTTTTATTCTTCTAAGCCATCCACGGACATTATTTAACATAATAACAATATTCTGCCTGGATTTGAGTGAATAGGGGAAAAAAACCCCCCACTTTTTAGATATTTGTCCTGCAAAGGACCAATTTGTTCTCTAGAGGAAATAATCCCTCCTCAGTCTTGTTGTGGTTTGTGGTCACACTGGTTAAAATTAGACAAGTTCAGCAAAAACTTCAGCTTTTGAGAACCTTGGCAGCCACACAGATATTGTTTTATTTTCCAAGGCTTTGATTTTGCTCAGGGTCTCGGGTTAATTCACCTTTTTAAGCTCCACAAACTCCTCCTCCTTGGAGGTGCGTTTGTTGATCTCATCTTCGAATCTGGGGGACAGAAGGAAGTAGATTATTATCTATTATCTATTATCTATTACCTACTATCTATTATCTATTACCTATTACCTATCATCTATTACCTATTATCTATTACCTATTATTATCAATTAACCTATTTAATTAATCTATCCATTATCTTTAATTATTGATCTTAAATTTTAAGTCAAGTGCATCAGTAAACAGCAGAATCTCTTTACTGAACGTGTTGAGCTTTCATCTTACTTTAATTGCAATTTCTGGCAAGTGCAAACCCTCTGCAAAAAAAAAAAAAAAATGGGGATCAATACAGATCTGTCCTAAATTTAATAATTCTGAACTAAACTGTCCATTTCTCAGGGTTGTGGGTGAACATAAATTATCTACTCCAGCAAAGGTGACAACTCCTCCCAACCTGACCCCAAGCTCAGCTCTGCCCTTCCCCACCAGGGCCCCACAAGTGGAATCCCAGGTCACTCACTCCTAGGTGGGGAGAGAAAGAAGAGGAAAAGTCTGGGAAGGAAAGACAATGGGAGAGATCATCACAAACTTTGATTTTCCCCTCATTTTTGGGAGCTCAGCCCTTACCAGACTCTTCCAGCACCAAAGCCAAGCCCCCATAATGCACCTGCAGCAAAGCAGAGCTGACAAACTCCAAACTCCCGCAGATGCAAAGCTGATTTTCGCCGTCCAAGGGCACAGCGAGCATCACCTGGGAAAACCCCAGCACACGTTTTCCCAGATTTGTGACTATTCACCTGTTTTTGTAATCCTCAACAAGCTGGAGCATGTTGTAGGCTTCGGGATCCAGCTGCTCCTTCTGGCTGCGGAGCGTCTCCAGCTGCCGCTGCAGGTTGGTGACGTAGGACTGGAAGAAGCTGTTGATGTTCCTGCTCTCCTCAGGACCTGAGCTCTGCTGCTGCAGAAGCTCCCACTTGGCCAGGAGTGCCTGATTCTGCCGCTCCAGACACTGCACCTGGAAGGGAAGGCAGATCCAGCGGGGCAGCATCTCTCCAGCCAGCATCTCTGCCAAGGAGCCAGGCTGGGAGTGCTGGGGGTGATCACCTGGAGAGGAAAAGGAGACCCTGAAGCCCCTTCCAGGGCCTAAAGGGGCTCCAGGAGAGCTGGAGAGGGCCTTGGGACAAGAGCCTGGAGGGGAAAAAACAAGGGGAATGGCTTCCCACTGCCAGAGGGCAGGGATAGATGCAATACTGGGAAGAAATTCCTCCCTGTGAGGGTGGTGAGGCCCTGGAATGGATTTCCCAGGGGATGCCTCATTCCTGGATGTGTCCAAGGCCAGGTTGGACAGAGTGGAGCAGAGTGGCCCAGCAGAAGGTGTCCCTGCCCGTGGCAGGAACTGGGTGAGCTTTAAGGTCCCTTCCAACCCAAATCACTCCACAATTTCTATAACATTGACCAGGAGATAACCTGGACACCCAAAAGTTCAGGGGGGAAAGAAAAGTCACAGACACACTTAAACCTTCTCAAAGTAACCAACACCTCCTGTCTGATGAATCAGGAAACCCTGAAGTCTCCACATGTAACAGAGAGAAGCAGAGACAGAGACACCTCTCAGAGACCACTGGAGTAGAAGAGCTTTTGTAGAAGAGAAGGAGAAGGAGAAAGGAGAAAGGAGAAAGGAGAAAGGAGAAAGGAGAAAGGAGAAAGGAGAAAGGAGAAAGGAGAAGAGATGGAAAGTCATTAAAGAGCTGAAGATGGACCACCTAGTAGAGGGCAGGGCTTCCAAACCAAGAAGTGATTTGTTTAATAATTCAGAGAAACTGAATTCACTTGCAATTTCTGGCAAGTGCAAACCCCTGCAAGAAGAGGCACTAAAATAGCAAGGTTTGTCTTTGCTTGAGAAAAAAATACCAACTCATCAAGTCCAAATCCATCACCCATTTTTCCTGCTGGCATCAACAACCTCCAGGCACCCGAAGACAGGAATATGTACTCCCAGAAACCCCTTTCCTCAGAGGAGGAGTGAGCCTGTGTGCCAGCAGCATCCTGGCAGTTTATTGTCCTGCCACAAGAGGTGACTCCAAGATCTTTATCCCAAGGCAAACTGTGATTCACACAGCGGTGTTTGACCCGTTGTCAACTCCACAGCAGCCGGGGGAATTCAGCCAGTGCTGGGACTTTTGTGGGGAGAAGATGGAACATGCAAGTGTCCCTCAGACCTCCCCCTTCCCAGGCAGCAGCACAGAGCCCAGGACTCACCTTCTCGATGAAGGAGGCAAATTTGTTGTTGAGATCTTTGATCTGCTCCCTCTCATCTGAACACACTCGCTGGAACTCGGGGTCCACCTGGAGCCGTACCGGCCTCAGCAGGCTGGTGTTGACACGGACCTCCTCGATGCCTCGGAGAGCTCCAGCCTGTCCCAATCCCTGCCCAACCCCCTGCTGCCCTGCTCCAAGGCCTCCTCCGAGCACCTCCCTGCCTGAGCCTCCTCTGTAGCTGCCACCGAGCCCTGTCTCACCACTTTGAAAACCTCCCACGAAATATCCTCTTCCAGCAAAGCCCCTCTCGGGTTGTCTCCAGCCACCAAACCCGAGGTATCTCCCGTATCTTACTCCTTCTCCTCCGTAGCTTCCACCAGCATAGACATTCCTGAACCCTCCAAGGTTGTGGAGGCTCCTGCTGCCATACCCTTGCCCAAACCCTCCGAATCCCCCGTCTCCACCACCCAAGGTCCCGCAGTGAGCGGAGGAAGAGCTGAAGCTCCCGTCCCCGTATCTGGAGAGATATCGTCTCATGGCAGCGCTTCCAGGCAGGAGAGCCGGTGCAGGAGGTGGTGAGGCAGGAGGAGAAATGAGAATGAAGGATCCTCAGTGACTCTGGAGGAGTATGGAAGTTCTCCTTTATACCTTCTGGAGGAGCGTGTCTCCATTCCGTGGTAATTAGCAGGTCTCTCGTGTTAATTGGGTTTGGTTCATCAGGCAGCAATTAATGGCTGCCCGGAGAGGTCGGATAAACACCAACACCAGTGGGGCAGTTGTGAAATTCCCCAAATCCTGCCTGACTCATGAGCTTTGCTGACAGATCTCCTTATCTCATTAGCCTCCATCCCTAATTACAGTTATCCCTGCTTATCCCCAGTTCTCTCCCGTATTTCCCCACCTCTTTTGGTATTTCAGGGGCACAAGAACTTGATGGTCCTTGGGGGCGTCTGATCTCCCTCCACCACAACACCAGGAGCACCTACTGCACCCTTTGTGTCCCATTCCTGTTCTTCTCCCCTTCCCAGAACATCCCAGGAGCAACTTTTGCTTCTTACAGGGAGGCTCCATCCCTCTCCCCCTCTCTGTGCCAGGCTCCACCTTTGTTCAGTGGCCATGGACATACAGAAAAGCATTTGAGAGCCAAGCCCTGCTGCTGGCAGCAGCCCTTGGAGGCTCCAGCCTGGATTAGTTTCTCAAGAAGTCACCAAGATGTGGTTCCTCCAAAGCCACCTCTGGGACCACTTCCCCGTGGGAAGAACCTCCTCTTTGTCCCTTACATGGCTTTAGGAGGAGCTGGAGTTCAGCTGGCAGGATTGTCTTCCTCCCAGAGGAGCTGGGTGAAGCCAGGCTGAGGATCCATCAGTTACATAGAGGTTTTGTGGTCAGGGCTGTGCAATCCTGGCTCTGTTTGGAAAGCGCCTCATAAATGCCCTAAATTAGGGTTTGTGGCTAGAGGTTATTAAAACAGCTGGAATATCTCAAGGTGACAAAGACTTAGGATGCTTAGGGAGACTTTTCTCTTTTCACAGTGTTTTCACACTTCTCACAGTGTTTTCCAGGAAAAAACAGTTGAGAAATCCACTTTTCCCTACCAAAATCCCCTACCTCACCTCACACCAGGAACAGCCAAACCGGCATCTCAGACCCTCCTTCTGTGCTAATTTTGTAATTAAATTTTACTCATTATCTACATTTCCTGAAGGAATTCAACCAGATTTCCAGCTGATTTCCCCCTTTTTATAAACCTGTATAAAAAGCTGACTTGGATTGAGAATTCTGTCTCCTGCAGGAATTTATTATGGTGAACATTAAAAAATGGTGGAATTGCCAGGATTTTAAAAGCCAGGGAGAGGGGAGGGAATTCTTGAAGGAGACTGGAAAGGTTGGAGCCAGGTGGGGGTCTGACTCTTCCCCAGGTTATGAGTGACAGAATGAGAGGAAATGGCCTCAAATTGTGCCAGGTTTAGGTTGGAAACTGGGGGAAATTCCTTCCTGGAAAGGGTTGTCCAGCCCTGGCACAGCTGCCCAGGGCAGGGGTGGAGTCCCCATCCCTGGAAGTGTCCAAGAAATGTGTGGATGTGGCACTTGGGGACACTTTGGAGTCATTTCAGCCTTCTGACCTCGGAGTCTGTGTTGTTGTGATCTTGAACAGTGTCAAGGGAGCAGCCATAGCTCCCTGTGGAACACGGGTGACAGAAGTGTCCACCCCAAAACCCTGCCCTGTGTGGGGAGACAAAAGGAGATGCTGCTGAAGGCAGTCTCCCCTCCGATACTTTGACCTGTGTTAATTATCTTAGAGTAGAAACAGCTGTGCCCTCACAGCCACGGGCATGATACAGAGTGAGTTAACTAGGTTGGAGTCAGTTGGAGTCTGCTCATCGTGCTGTGAAGACCCAGGGACAGGAGGCTGTGCAAGCGTCAGAAAAGGTAAGATATTGTATATTGGACAGGCAGGGTTATGTGGCCATGCAAGGGCCAGAAAAGGTAAGATAGTGTAGATACAGTACACAGTAAGATATTGACAGACAGGTTAGGTGGCTGTGTTAGGGACAGGACAGAGCCAGACCCAGAACTGAAGAAGAGAGAGCCGGAGGTGTGTGGAGCTGCTTGTAGAAGTTACAGAGGAAACAGATGGGAGACCTTTTGAATAACAAGCTGCCGATAGTTGAAGCCTTCTGATGATTTTGATGAAGCACCTTAAGTGCAGTGTCCATCTCGACTGCCACATATCAGCGACTGTGACAGCAGCTGGAGTGCACCAGGCGTGAGTTCCGAGCTTTCCGTGGCAGCTGGAGCGGGAAGAGCAGCCGTCCCACCCCACGTGCCGCAAGCTGGAGCGTGGGCAGCTGTTGTGATCGGGGCTGGCACCCGATCAGCCTTGGCAGCACATCCCAGCCGCACCCGGACCTGTCGAGCTGGCTGCAGAAGCAGGGATGCACCCCAGGAGGTGTCCGTGTGTCCTGCAGATGGAGGGGGAGCTTCCTGTCATTCCTTCCTCTTCCTGACACAGCTGGGACAAAGGAGTCACCGGTTCATCCACCATCCATCCTTGGAACTAAAAAAGGCGGGAACTGATTAAGTCTGAGGGTCGCGGGCTGGTCCCTTCGACCTGAGGGAGGGGGGCGTGTGGGAGAGAGAGCATTCTGCAGCTGTTGGAGCTTCTCTTCCCCTTCCCCGCTGCTGCTGTTCCCGGGGCCATGCCTGGGGAACGGGGGGAAGCGGCGGCGGAACATTCCCCGGTCCCGGCCGGTGACAGGGGCGGCTGCCGCCGGGGCTTCTCTTCCCCTCTCCCCCCGCTGCCGCTGTTCCCAAGCCCGGACATGGCGGAGCTGCTTCCCCCTCAGGCAGTGGCTCCCAGGGACCCAGGCCGCGCCCGACCAGGGGCAGCACACTCTCAGCTTTATGTGAGTATTACTCAAATACGACTCAAAGTCGTAGTCTACTTTTCAATGGTCAAACTACCCGCCAATTAAAAAAACTGATTCCTGATTGGACTGTTCTTTCTAACAAAATCTAAACTATGTTAACCCAAGACAAGAAACAAAAGGAAAAAAAAAAAAAGAAGAAGAAAAATAAAAAGGAGGGAAATGTCAAAATCCTTGTGGCTTTTGCAGAAAAAGAGGTGAAACGCTGGAGCTCTCCCCAAGTTTCTTATTTTAAGCCTGAGGTTTCCCAGCTGCAAGAATATATTGTCCTAATGATACAGATATCCCAAAGTGGAACCCACACTCATCGTTTAGGGGACAGGGAGTCCAGATGGAATTTCCCCCACACAGACCTAGAGCTGGGTGAGACTGGGAGTTGCTATAAACGTTGAAGTTTGTAAGTAACAAATGCCTCTTTTCTGCCTCGAACACCTCAGCGTGTGGGTGTCATTGCTTTGTGCGGCGTGCGACAAAGGAGGACACGAGTAGGTGGAGACCGGGATCTCTGGGGCAGCAGGGAACAGCATGGCAGAGGCTGGAATCGAGCCCAAGATCCGAGGAGAGCGAGGGAAGCAAAAGAGATCAGCGTGGGAAGGGCTGGCAAGGCCTCAAAGGGCAGGAAGAGCTTCCCCAGAGCCAGAAAACAGGGAACGGGCACAGCCTTTCCCTGTGGCCAGCGAAGGCGGGAAGGCTCAGAAAGGAACGAAGGAAGGGAACTGTCAGAAACGCGGTCGTTTTTTTCAGAAAATTAAAAAAAAAAAAGGTGAAATGCCCTGGTGATGGCTTCAGAGCAGAGTTCTGGCTGTGAGGAGGCCAGAGGGAGCTTCCAGGGTGGATTCCACCCAGAGTGGGGAGGGAGGTCACCAGCTCCAGGGCTGGACAGTCCCGGGTTTGTGTCCCTGAGGGAGGGGGTCACTGGTGAGGCTCATTTAGGGACCAAGAACCCGAAATCCGGCTTTAACTCGTGATCCCGTTAACAAAGGACTGACAGCTCTTTTAATCTCGTTTAATAAATGGTCCATGACTTAGGGTTGACAGGAAGGTAAACAAGCCAATAACATCCTCAACACCACCCCGGTATTAAATCACCAATTCAGAAAATAACAACATAATTATGATATTGGTTAATCTCCTCTTCCCCTGACAATAATGTGAAAGTTCATTAATTAAGTTTAATATGATTTGTGAATACACTGAAGTAATTTTTCTCTTGCTGTTATTATTATAACAATGGTGGCGAGTGGACACAGGAGAAGCTCGTTAATTTTTTGCTTAATTGGCTAAAGCCAAATATCAGCCTCTGATCCCTGAGATCTCCAACAGGCTGAGCGTGTCCCGGTGCCTCCACACACAGCTGATGCCCTCGGGCTGGGGCGGGAGGTGCTGGAACCAGGCAGAGATGGAATCTCCAAAGGCTTTCAGAAGGAGCAGGTGGAGGAGGAAAGGCATGACCTGCAGAGAAAAAAAAAAAAAAAAAATTAAAATAAGGAAAAAATCAAAGAGGATGAGGAGGAAACTGGGTGGAACTCCAGGTTAAAAGCACAGAGAGATGTGAGATTTTTTATTTTTTTCTGTGTGCATGTTTCTCAGCAGAAGAAAAATAGTCAGTGGACGTGGCAGTCATGATATAAACTGATTTTTATTTCTATTAGGGCAGGATTTTGATGAGGCTCTCCAGGTGACCCAACAATCAGAGGTCTCAGGAATGGCCTCTCCAGGGGTCTGGAACCTCAGGAACCTCTCTACTTGGCCCCCAAGGTAAAGAAGAACCTGAGAGTGTTCAGCAGCTTCAAAAGCTGCTGTGTGAGTGAAGAATGACTGTAATCACATCCTGTCCCGCAGGAAGTCGAAGCAGCTGGAGTTCGTTCTGGCAGATGTTCCAGATCCAGTAAACAAGGTGATTACTGACCTCCCAGGAAGCGGGTCCGGTGCTGCAGGAGGGTGACCACACCCAGCCCCACCTGGGCTGGACTCCAAGCTCGTAATGAGCCCAATCAAGGTCAGACTTAGGGATCAATCGAGTCAGTCCCTCCGCTGATGGGTCTGGATTGCTGTGGTTGCCTCTGCAGCAGCAGGAGCAGCCATAGGGGAACCAGGCAGCTGCAGAAAAGGCAAAGCTGCACAAAAAGCACCAAAAACCCGATGGTTCCAGGGTGAATGTCCTGCCTGGGGTGGGAAAGGTCTGAGGGTGGAGGGAGGAAGGCCAGTTTGAGGGCACAGAACCCTGGAACGTCTCCAGCTCTGGAAGGGACAGGGAGGGATCATCGAGCCCAACTCCCAGCCTCGATCAGGAGAATCCCAGCAATTCCACATCTGAATTGTTCAGCACAGGGAGGACCTGGAGCTGCTGGAGAGAGTCCAGAGATGCTCCAAGGGCTGGAGCCCCTCTGGAGCCAGGCTGGGAGAGCTGGGGGTGCTCACCTGGAGAGGAGAAGGGAAATGAGACCTTGGAGCCCTTTCCAGGGCCTAAAGGGGCTCCAGAAAATCTGGAGAGGGATTTGGGACAAGGGATGGAGGGACAGGACACAGGGAATGGTTTCCCAGTGCCAGGGGGCAGGGTTAGGTGGGATGTTGGGAGGAAATTCCTCCCTGTGAGGGTGGAGAGGCCCTGGAATGGATTTCCCAGAGGATGCCCCATGGAAAGCAGTCCAGGTGAAGGGCTTGACTCCTTGGCCGCCAGCCCAACCTTTACCCCAGGGGAACTAAACATCCAGGCAACAAAAAACCTGCAGAGCCTCGCCCAGAATGGGAAAACTCATTCAGCCAGGAGTTTTGTGGGGGAGGAGGGAGGGAGGCGGCTCCAAGGCCCCCCAGGGCCAGCAGGAGGTCCTTGTCCAAGGCTGACGCACACAGCAGTTCCCATTTCAGCTGATTCTGGCCCCAAATCAAATCCCGAATGGATCAGACTCAGCAGAGAACCCCTCTGCACAGAGACCCACCACAAACATGGGGACAACCCACCCCTTCTCCTATCACCTTCCTCCTGACTGTCAGCTGGAGTCATGACCTGGGTTTGTACCCAGCCCAAAATTCCCATCTCAGCCTGACCCACAACTTATGGGAAAGTCAATTTGTCATTGACCTGGAGGAGAGTGACAGGTTCTGGTGTCAGGGCAGCACCTGGAGGTCACTGGCAGGTTCAGTTGTCAGAGGAGGATGAGGAGGATAGTGACAGATTCAGGCATGTCAGAAGGTCTGGAGGTCACTGACAGGTTCAGGTGTGTGAGGAGGGGTCTGGAAGACAGTGATAGGTTCAGGTGTGTGAGGAGGGGTCTGGAGGACAGTGACAGGTTCAGGTGTGTGAGGAGGGGCCTGGAGGTCACTGACAGGTTTAGGTGTGTCACAGCAGCACCTGGAGGTCAGTGACAGGTTCAGGTGTGTAAGGAGGGGTCTGGAGGACAGTGATAGGTTCAGGTGTGTCACGCAGCACCTGGAGGACAGTGACAGGTTCAGGTGTGTAAGGAGGGTCTGGAGGTCACTGACAGGTTTAGGTGTGTCACAGCAGCATCTGGAGGACAGTGACAGGTTCAGGTGTGTAAGGAGGGTCTGGAGGACAGTGACAGTTTAGGTGTGTCACAGCAGCACCTGGAGGACAGTGACAGGTTCAGTGTGTGGGGGCCTGGAGGTCACTGACAGGTTCAGGGTGTCACAGCAGCACCTGGAGGACAGTGACAGGTTCAGGTGTGTAAGGAGGGGTCTGACAGGTTCAGGTGTGTAAGGAGGGGTCTGGAGGACAGTGATAGGTTCAGGTGGGTCACAGCAGCACCTGGAGGACAGTGACAGGTTCAGGTGTGTAAGGAGGGGTCTGGAGGACAGGATAGGTTTAGGTGTGTCACAGCAGCACCTGGAGACGTTGACAGGTTCAGGTGTGTAGGGGTCTGGAGGTCACTGACACAGGTGTGTCACAGCAGCACTGGAGGTCAGTGACAGGTTCAGTGTGTCACAGCAGCACCCGGAGGTCAGTGACAGGTTCAGGTGTCACAGCAGCACCTGGTGGTCACCAGCAGATTTAGCCGTGTCAGAGAACTTTCCCTCACAGGCTCCAAACCTTCCAGTGCCATTTTGTGGCCTTTTGTGGCCGTGTCCACCCCCAGCCCAGCTGAGTCCCCAGGCCATGGGAGAGGTAGAGCTGCTTCAACCCAAGCTGCAGCAGACCTGGTCAGATAATGTGGGTTTGGGGTCACACCCGTAAAACCCCATGGAGCATCATTCCACCCCAGGGACAGAACTTGGGGGTGTGGAAGGAGGATGAAGCTCAGGGAACCACCACCATCCCAGCTGAGATGGGTGGGCAGGGGAAGAGGAGGAATGGTCTCTGTCAGCACCAGGTGCGGATGGTGCAGTTGCCCTGAACTGTGCAGATCCGGCTCTACCTGTCCCAGGTGGGGGCAGCCCTGGATGGAGCAGGAGGCACCACATTCCCAGGCATCCAGGTCACACGGGGTGGCTGGGAGCAGCTGTTCTGCCCACAGGAGCAGGGCCAGTACCCAGCAGGGGCCAAGTCCAGCAGAAGAAGCGCTCCCGTGTCAGCTCCACCTGTCCAAGCAAAGCTGGGGGTGAATATTAATCAGATGAAGGGCCCAAATTTTCCTGCACAGCCATAGATGATGCTGTTATAAATGTAAAGAAAATAAACAACAGATTTAAAATGTATCGACAGTTTTAATAAAAATTTAATATTACATAAATGAAATAATATATTATAATAATTATAATAATATTATATTACATAAATAAAATTTAATATAACATTACAAAAAATTATTTAAATTTGGTTAAGGTTCTGATAAGGCATAAGCAAAACCAACCGGGGTACGGGGAGGGCTTCTCACCCGACAAAGCAAAACAATTCAAATTACATTTATATATTATTATCTGTTAATACATATTCATCAATGTTTCCTGTAAGTTTCCTCCTATTTTCCAATTTTAAAAATCTACATCACCATACTTCACGGTGCATGCTTCACTTGTTGCCACGGGGTCTCCTGTCTTCTTCTGGTGGTCTTTGGATGAAGGCTCACAGTCTTCCTCGTTGTCCTCTAAAAAACTTCTCTTATTACACACGCATATTAAACTTGTATTATGTAGGCAAATACGAAATTTGAACACTAAGGCAATAAATCTCATATAATCAACAATTTTCTTGGAGTTCTACCAAACCTCCCTGTCTTTACAGATGATTTTAGCTTTAGTCTTATCTAAGTTTCTTTCTGTATCTCATGAACATCTGCAGAAGGGGGAAAACCCCTCCCTTCTCCTTTTTGGCACTACGTTTATTGCTACTTTATTATTTTAAAGTACTGATTACTGTTTCAATTTTACCAGCACAAATCATACCTATTCACCACAATGCTCTGTGACACAGGTTCCTCTGGATCCCGGCACAAGCCACGCCTGGAGAGCAGCACTGGATTCACTCACAGGGAACCCAAGGCGGGGTCCAAGGAGCAGGGGAGGAGGTGATGGAGTGTCCAGGACTGAACATCTGCAGCCCGGCATGGAAAGCAAAGGGAAGAGCTCCCTCAGCTGAATTTCTTCGGAAGTGGCACAGCTTTAGGTACCTTTGTCGATGTATTTGCCCTCAGGGGTTTTCAGCCTCCTCCCAAGCCCAGATGCCCCGTGGCAGTCGCTGCTTCCATG
>JADMLD010000641.1:0-129846 GCA_017589585.1 Phylloscopus whistleri
ATGAGGAAATTCACTGAACTGGAACAACTTGGCAGGGGGTGAGTCCAAGCACAGTTCCTTCTACACAGCCATGGGGCAGGTGATTTGCTGCTGGAATATCTCTCAAGTGTGAAGCCAGGCAAGCTGCAAACATCCTCAGACACTGGAGTTCACATGCCCCATCTCTCAGTACCAGCCAGAATTTGGAAGTGTGCTCAGAAGGCATTGTCCAAGACACTCCATTTCACTGCCAGAAACAGCAAGCTGTCCCCTGTCACAGCAGTGAGATAACAGTTCTCAGGAACATTTCTTCCCAAGAGTTTGCTGAAGGAAATAGTCGGAGGTCAGGCTGAAGACTGCCCAGTTTAGAAACTGAAATCCAAGATGAAAGCATCCATTCATCCAAGATGAATGGCCTTTTGAGCTGAGGCAGTAAAGCCCAGTGCTGCAGGAACAGGCCCAGTGCCCATGCACCTGAGAGGAAAATGCATCATCTGCCTTCTGGCAGACCCCTCCTGCATGCTGCAGCTTTGAGGCACTTCACAGCAGAGATCTCCTGGCTGGGCTGCCTTTCCCTCCAAGATCTAAATGGCTTCTCCTTTCTTTGCTGCTGTTCTGTTTCTAGGGGTTTTTGGAGATGTTTGTAGAGCCATGGACACTGCCACAGGAGCAGAGGTAAATGTCACCAGCCCCTGCAGATTCTGCTGCTCTTGAGGACTTTCCTCTCTTGTGTCAGCTGTGGCTGGAGCTGTGGGTAGAGCTGTGCTGCCAAGGCACAAGAAGCACAGACTGCTGCCAGCCTGCCAATTGCATTTGGGACAGTCTTTGTCCTTCCCAGATGCCAGAAGGAAGGCAAGGAGGGCAGCGGTTCCTTGCAGAGAAGGATGCTCTCCCTGGCTCTCAATTGCTCCAACAAAGGTGCTGCCTTAGAGCATCTCACTCATGCTCTCTGGCTATGGCTTCAGAGTCCTGAATTCTCATTTCTGGCTGCCAGCAAATATATCTGAATGTTCCTGGAGTTCCTTAGCCACCTGCAGTGCTGCACTTGGGACCTGCACGTAGGGAGAGATCTGCAAGGCATCCCTCAAAGCCCTAAGCCCTGCTTAGAGCCCAAGATGTATCCACAGAGTCCTAAGGCACCGATTCCTTCTTCTGATGTACAGGGAGTGTGCTCTGAGCTTTGTGGGTGTAGTTGAGACACCATTGTTAATAAGTGAACAAGGCAAAAGATCAGTGGCCACATGCCCTGTAACTAGGCCCCAGAGGAGCAGAGAAATGGGCTGTTGGGATGTCAGTTCCTTATTACTCCTTTGTCTGAGCACAAGGCACTTTGGCACTTTGACTTGGCCATGTCATTGCAAAATCACTCACTCCGTGTGTGGTGTGGTCTCGTGCCACCAACTTCTAAAGTTACTGATGTCCAATGTCATTTCAGGTGGCCATCAAGAAATAGATCTTCAGAAACTGATGAGGAAGGAAAGAATCCTTAATGAAATCACAGTCATGAAGAAGAATAGGAATCTCTGTGTTGTGAAATATTTAGACAGGTGAGTGGTCTTATCTCATGAATGTTTGTTTACATACTAAAAGCATGCAAGGTTAAAACCCACTTGGGACACTGGCAGAAAAGAGAGCTGGTAATTTTGGTTAATCTTATTTATCTACTCATCTCCAATGCATGGGAAGAGGTGCATTTGTGTGCAAGTCTTCCCTGGCTTTCAACACCACGGTTGGAAAATGGTCCAAAACCTGGATCAGCCCCACCATAGGAAGTCAATACCCTGTAAGTTCACTGCCTCCCATGTTGTCTCAGGATTGATTTTTTAAAGTTTCTTCAATGCTGATCAGCCATCCTAGAGGGATTTCCCTTGGCTTGTTGCCCCTCTTTTCCATGGCTGTCCATGCCAGGAACACAAGGTGCTTATTTCCAGAAAGGCCACGTGTGACACGTTTTTCATCTGGCCTGTCACTCAACTGCACTTCTCCCTTGCTGGCCATCTAAGGCATCTCCGTTTTCACAGGTGTGCCATTCTCCTTGAGACTGCAGAGACTGCAAACAAGGCACAGCCTGGAGGGAATGTCAATTCCTTTATTTCTGTCCTTGTCACAAAAGCACCCAGAAACAAGAATCAAGCACAAAACCAACGTAGCCATGCCTGTTCATCTGCACAGCCTTATTTCCTTCTTTCAGCTACCTTGTGCATGAGGAACTCTGGTTGGTGATGGAGTACATGGATGGAGGCAGTCTGTTTGACGTCATCAATGAGACTGACCTGTGTGAAGCCGAGATTGCAGTGTCAGTCGTGAGGTGAGGGATCCCACCTGTGCTTCCCAGGGCTGGGGCAGGACTGTCTGGGAACGGGGCTCAGAACAGGAGCAATTCCATGTGCCAGGCTTTGTTTCTGTGTTGCTGCTATGCTATGGGCAAGCAGGAGCATCTCAAGTGAACTGCCTGCCAGTGCCCCTGCACTCACTGCACTCTGTCCTTGTCCTCTTTGCTGCTGCTGTTGCATTCTCACTCTGTCTCTTGGATTTGCTCTTCTCCATCTTGCCTCCCTAAACTTTGCCTGTCTGCACTGCATTCCTTGCCTGTAAAAGCAAAGGTGGTGTGGCAGCATCTGAAACAAACAGCAAAGACGAAAGAGAGACTCACTTCTCTCAGTGCTCAGCTGGAAAGGTCAGCAGTGCAGCCAAAGTGCTCTTTACTTCTGAGCACATCCACTGCAGCAGCAGTCATTGTGGCTGGTTTGCACAGGAGAGTCTACAAGAGCAGTTGCTGTTGCTCTTTGCAAAGCTGACATGCCTTTCTTTAGAAAGGTGCTGCTCTGTCAGTGTAGGAGCAGCAAGCTCTTGCTCCCCATGGCACTGTGTTCTGCCATTACTCCCCATTCCCCTGGACAGGGAATCTTTGAGAGCTGTTTCCTTTCTTGTCTGATGAAATCACTTCAGGGATTTTTGCCCTCCTCTTTCTGTTTTCTCTCTCAGTGCCTGCAAGGACTGCATTTTCTGCATTCCAGCCATGTGATGCACCGGGATGTGAAGAGCCTCAACATCCTCCTCAGAACCGATGGCTCTGTCAAGCTGGGTCAGTGTATTCTTGGTCAGGTGCAGTGTTCCAGGGACATGTGGGTGTGGGGCTGCTTTGGAGTGACTGCCAGCCCCCCAAAAATGGTGCTGGTGGCAGTGCAGGGACCCTTGCTGTGAGCTGAGAACATGGTTGCAGCGTGCACAGACCTAGCACAAGGAACAAGCAGTCCAGGGTGGCTGTGCTCTGTGTGTGTCCCTTCCCAAGGGAGGGAGCTACAAGTGCAAAGCTTCAGGGGAACAGAAACCACTGCTGGAGGCAGTGTAAAAAATGTGGGGATTTTTTCAGTAGCCAATGCCATATTGCCTTGGCTTAAGTCCTGAGGAAAGAGAGCAGGGACAGTTGTCCAGGAGATTCAACAGCACATTCTCCAACTTCTCCTGGGCAATTCTTTTGCTTGCTTTCCTCCTTGCACAGTATTCAAATAAAAACAGTCTTTTGCTTTCTCCCCAGCTGATTTTGGCTTCTCTGTTCAACTCACCCCTGAGCGGAGTAGACGGAACTCAGTGATTGGGACTGCTTGTTGGATGGCGCCTGAAGTGGTCAAAGGTCAACCCTATGGCCCCAAAGTGGACATATGGTCTTTGGAATTGTGGGCATTGAAATGGTGGAACGAGAAGCTCCTTATGAGAAAGAAAGTCCTTTGTTGGTAAGGTGTCAATACTCTCTGATCCCGCTGTCTTTCTCACCTATCCCACCTTCTGTCTGCCTTTGGACAAAATCCCATTGCCATCTGCTGGAACTACTTCCACCACGGTCCCTTTCTAAAAAGCTCCCTGCAGCACATCAGCATCTGCTGTAGTTTTGGGTGCATCACTGGGGGAACTCCAGCCTCACCCCACGCAAACAATCTCCATGCTCAGGCAACATTTTGCTATGGCTTAGAAGTCGTTCCAGCTCTTTTGGCTGTGGAGATGGCCCTACTAACAGGGAACAAGCATTTTAGAACTGGTGCCATCTCTCCTGAAATGGAGGAAAGAAACCAAAACCTAACTAAGTTTCTAGAACAGTTGTTTGAAGAGAAGAAGTGCACCTCCCATTCTTCTCACAGGGAAACTTGCCTGCAACATGGACATGAGGGGGTGAAGGTCACAGAGGCTCTTGTGCTTCTTGTGCAGTGCTGCTGAAACACTCAGTGACCATATTTCTTTCCTAAGCCAAGCCACTTTCTCCATGTCACCAAGCTGAAGCCTGGTGATGTGCAGAGCCTGCCCAAACCACCCCATTGTTTCTGGGCACTTTCTAGGATGGGCACACCATGAATGCATGGACCTGAGTATCCAAATGAGCAGAGGGCTACCATAGGGATGGCATTTCTCCTCCTTCTGATTTCACCACCAAAATTTTCCTTTTGCCACGTAAGGGAAGCTGAAATTTGCAGTCTGCTCAGAAACACACCTGCAGGTGTTTCCTGTGTGGCCAAACAGGCTTTTTTATCCCAAGACATTGGTGCATGCATCTTCATGTGTCTGTGTTGAAGATGAGATTCCAAATGTTTGTTTCCTTACCTGAGGAATAACTGAGGGATTTCCTTTCTTTCCTTTCAATTACCATTCTTTTCAAGAACCAAGCAAAAAGCTTGATGACTTTGGTTTGATGGCTGTGCTTAAGGGACCAACGAGCACTGCAGAGATGCTTTTCATGTCATAATCCTTGGAAACAGTAGAGTGAGTTAGTATAGCAAAGTCCCTCCTCCAAATAGCCTGTCAAACTGGTCAAGGGAATGCTCAGAGAAGCAAAGGTGCCTTTGCTGATGTAGTTTCCACTCACAAGGTCAGTCAATGAAATCAGCTGCCAAGGCCAGATCTGATGGATCTTGGAAAAGCTGTGGCTGCATTGGGGTTTGGGTTTTTTGTTGGTACAGGAAAGGCATCTCTGCCTCTCTGTCACGGCAGAAACAAACTGCCACTGCAGAGTGGAGCTTAAACAATGGGATCTGGGAGAGCAGCTACAGACACAGTGAAAGAAGCAGGTGAGAGACTCGTGTTTCCTTTTTCTCCAGGCTAAACACCTCATAGCCACAAAAGGGACCCCACAGCTGCGGCAGCCCGAGCTCCTCTCACCTTTGCTGCGTCACTTCCTGAGCTGCTGCCTGCAGACAGACGAGGCGCGGCGCTGGTCTGCCCAGGAGCTCCTGCAGGTAAAATGCCCGGGGCTGCAGGTGGAACAGTGTCCCCGGGATGAGCTCCTCCTTCACTGAAGTGCAAGGCATCAGATGAGCCCCCCTCCTCCTCACCTCCACTCCTGGTGCTGTTCAAAGGAAAACAGTCAGGAATCCTCGACTGGGCTGGGCTGGCAGGGACCTGGAAAGCTCATCTGCTCCAAGTGCCCTGCCATGAGCAGGGACATCTTGAAAGAGATCACAATGCTCAGACCTGAAATATTTCCAGCACTGGGGCACTTAGCAACTCTTGCAGCAAGCTGTGCCACTGTTGCCCCCCTGTTGCTCCTTAGGCCTACTTGGACTCAATCCCCTTTTCATTTAAAAAATACTGCCCTGCCTTTGAGGCTCTTAGCTTGAAAAGTAATGGTTCATTGTTGGGTTTTTTTCCTTTGTGCAGCATTCATTTGTGACAATGGCCAAGCCTCTTTCCAGCCTGGCACCACTTATCCTTGCTGTCAAGAAGAGGAAAGAGGAAACAACAATGGGAGGATCACCATTGAAATAAATAAAGGGCTCCAAGTTATGCATTGTATGTTGTATGTTGTATTGATTTTGTATGTTGTATTGTTGTACTGTTTACCATGTAGTTAAAAAGGTTCTGCTGTTACTTACCTGTTATTTCAAACTGTTCGTGTTGGACCCTCAAATCTCAGTTTCCTATGTTCCAAGTTGTGCATTCCCTTTCCCCAGATCCCAAATTCCCCCTTACCTTCCGTCAGGGATTGGCCTCTGCTGCTCCCTGCCTGCTCGTCAAACTGCTGACCCCGCCCAATAGGCAAATCCAGAGGCTCCCATGATGCACCGCTCCAAGCGGAAGTCCAGTTGACCCCAAAAAGACCCCTAAAACAACGAGCCGACCCAAAATCTGGACCTCCAAAGGACACTGCCGTGCGAGGAGGACATCCAGCCATCTGTGGAAGGCTTCCCACCTACTCACCATGACCTGGAGAGTACTGGACAAAGGTGACACCCCTGGACTAAAGCCAGCCAAGTGATTTCCTAAGAACTCCCGTAAGGAAGGAATCTGGACTCTGCAGCGCGAGCGGCAGACTTGACTTGCACCTCCTCCTCCGTGGTGTCCAGTGGGAGCAGCGGCAGTGTGCGCGGCCCCTCGAGCCCCCTACCCAGAGCTGTCCTCTAATAAAGGCCTTTCAAAAGGAGCTGCTCTCCTGGCCCATTTTCAACATTTGTAGCAACTCAGAACTGGTTGAAAAATAAAGACCCTTGCGAACGGAAATTGAAACACACAGCCAGTATATGGACACAACTAGTAAAAACTTTCAACTTTTTGTTTGTTTGTTTGTTTGTTTTGTTTTGTTTTGTATCTATAACACTAGGAAACCTATATTTTCTCCTCACAGTCTACTTGTCTGTCGCTTCCCCTCTTATCCTACTTCCCTTTTGGTCTGGTCTTCAACTTGGCCCCTCTCCCAGCTCACAGCAACACCCAACAATTACTTAGAACAAATCCAATCACTAAATAACAACACCTAGAACCAATAACTTTCATTCTTTTTTCTAATAATCTTTCAGCTGCATCAAAGTGTCTCATATGTCACCGATGGAATCGGGGATGAGCCCGTGGCTTGTGCTTGAGCAGTGACTGATTTGGAAGGGAGCAGAAGGGTTTCAGTAGGTGATTTGTGTTTTCTTTCTTCATTGCTGAAGGAAAGACACAGTGTGGCTTCAGTCAGCAGAACCATTTTCAAGGTGCGTTGAGGAAATGCTTGTGAGCAATTCCCAGAGAAGGAAGGTGGTGAGAAAATGTTGAACTGTAACAAATCATGAATTCGGTTAGCATGAACAGACAGTGTTGAGCCCTCTATTCCCCCAGTGCAGTGATTGCTGTGTGCAAGTGGCTCCCTTAGCCTTGAGAATAGAGTAGTCCTCCTAAGAAGGTCGCTGGAATGCATTCAGGGGGAAGAAAGTGGTTGTAGGAGTCTCTTGAGCATCAGAGGAGAATTTGAAGAGTGGGATGTTCCCCAAATGACCAGCAGAGACCCTCAGGAGACCTCTACTCTGCTGTCAGTAACTTCTGAGAAGGGATTTAAATATGTCAAATAATTTGAGGGAACCTTTCACCTGTGAGTTTCAGCAAAGGAATGAGTAGGTCTTACTTCCATGGTGACAAATTAGTAGGTGAGATTTCTGAGTGAGCACGTGTTAGAAAAGTGATTGCCCAGGCACTCAGCACTGAAATAAAGTCATGCCTCCTTTCTCACACTGAGCTGGCACAGGGGATCAGGCCCTGCTTGGTAACTTCCATTTTAGTCATTTCTATGAAAATGAAACCTTTTCCAGCTGTTTCCTTCGGGTTGACCTTTTTGGGGGCCAAAGCTCTGTGCTGCAGGTGGCCCAGGTGTGTGCAGAGCAATGCAGCCTCCACAATCCCCTTGTGTTTCCCCCAAGTCATCATGATTTGTTGCCAGGTGTGCCCAGCTGTGGCAGGACAAAGAGCCCGCAGCGCAGTGGGCGCCGTGCCCTGCCCAGCCAGGGCTCTCTGGCACAGAGCAGCAGCAGTGCCAGCACCTTTCAACCCACTCCTGCCTTGGCTTCACCTGGGACACTGAATCCTCTGGAAATCAGCACCACCTGTCCCCTTCCCAGCTGGGAGCAGCTCCTGCTGCTGCTGGGCACATCCTGCCCCTTCTGCTGCTTCCAGACAGGAATCAGGGCACAGGTGGAGACGGACATACAGAGAAGCCCTGGGCTTGCCCAATACACGGGCAAATGCACGGGGGAATGTGTTAGGAATTATTTCAGCTGTTATGCCAATACTGCCTTCTCTCCTTTTCTCTCTTCACATTTCCTGTTCTTTTCTCTCTCACATTTCCACCCCTTCCCCCTCTTGAGTCTCACCGTTTTCCTCTCATGTTTCCCTCCAAAGTTTTACTCTTTTCCCCCACCCTTTTCAGCTCACTTTCCTCACACTTTACCTCTCACATTTCCCCACCTTCCTGCTGTTTCCTGTTTTGTTCTTCCCTCATGTTCCTCACAATTTTCCCCTCACTTATCCTGCCCTTTTCTCCCCTCATGTCTATCTCCTTTTCTCAGTCATATTTGTCCAAGTTGTCTCCTCACATTTCTCACTTTTGCCCTCCTGTTCCTCACCCTTTTCTTCTCACATTTCTCACACTTTTCCCCTCATGTTTATCATTCTTTCCTCCTCATGTTCCTTATACTTTCCCGTTCGCATTTTGTGCCTTTTTTCAATCCTGTTTTCTGCCACTTTTCCCATCAAACTTCCCACCCTTTTCCCCCCTCATGTTTTCTGCCTTTTTTTGCCCTCTGGTTTCTCACTCTTTCCCCCTGAAGGATTCCCCTCACATTTGCTGCCTGTTTCTCTCTCTTTGCCAGTAAAATCTCTCACTCTCTTCCTCTCACATTTCTTACCCCACTGGTTCCTGTCAGTGACTGTTCCTCTGCAGTAGTTGATGGGCTTCTCTTCTTTTTTCCCTGCAATCTCCTCCTCCAAAGAATGGGTGCCAGAGCAGCGCTCCAAGAAGCCCCTGCCTGTGCATCTGCTGAACACAATGGCTGTGCTCAGCTTGAAGGGTCTCATGAAGAACAACCTAAACTGCACTGGACGTCCTGCTGCAGTTTTGGTTGCTATTTCAATTCTCTGTAGTCTTCATAGTGTTCTAAAGAAATAGGTACCCTGAGGGATGCACATTGCAGGTGAGCAGCCACTGCACCCTGCACCTCAAGCAGATCCCATCTCTGTTTTCATCACCTCACAGTCACTATGACTCCTGCCTGGATGAAACCACTTGTGATGCTTCTTGATGCTAAACAAAGTCCATCTGCACAGGAAATGCTTTTGGCCCTCTTTTGGAAAAAAAAATAAAAATATTTTATTTTAAAACATTTAATCCCTGGTGTTTCTTTCTATTTTCACCTATGTGAATATCCTTGACATCAGAATACTGCCAGCCGACATTCCAAACTGGCTGGTCTATGTTTGTGTGCACAGAGCAAAGGTGCCACACCGTGTTTGTTTCCCGGGTGTTTGTTAATGTCTGTTTCAACAGATGGCTGAAGGGCAAGGCTCTGCCTTCCCTGCATGGCTCTGGAGCTGGGGCTGGGGCTGGGCTGCCAGGGGCCGCAGATCGTGCTGGGAGGCACAGCCTGGGCCCAGCCGCCATCTTGTGTGTGGCTGCCTCAGCCCCAGCCACCATCCTGTGCATGGCTGCCTCAGCTCTGGCCACCATCTTGTGCATGGCTGCCTCAGCCCCAGCTGCCATCTTGTGCATGGCTGCTGTGGCTCTGGCCGTCACGTTGTTTGTGCACAAACCCTTTTCCACCTGCCTTCCTCACCTGGCCGTGGTGTCCCTGTTCCTCAGCACTGTTTGCTCACCTGAAGCCGCCATCCTTCTCTTCCCCGTCCCTGGATGAGGCACTGTCAGTTCTGTACCCAGTGGTGTCTCCAGCCCTGAACCCCCTCATCTACAGCCCGAGGAACCAGGAGCTCAAGGCAGCTCTCAGGGCACTGATGTCTGGATGCTTTTCAGCTCCCACACACTGCCTGCTTCATTCTGCCGTTGGCTCCTGGTGCACAGCATGACAGAGCAATACTCTCCTTATTTATATTTCTTCCACTTCTGATGCTGTTGTCTTCCAAAGAAATGATGGTATTCATTCCTCCAATTTAATAATATCCCCTTGTTTTGTGACCCAGAAACTGTGGTAGAGGTGGACACGACACTCCGTGCAATGTATCAAAAGTGTTCCATTTATTTGTTGTGTTTCCTTTTTATAAATGTCTAAACAAAGCATGCACAGAACATACTTCTAAATAAAGCGTATACTTAAATTATTGATTAATTAAAACAGCTCATTGTGTTCATTGGTACAAAGCAATTAGCATCAATATTTGGCAAACATTAATAAAAAAATCTAAAGACACATTTTCATTTCTATGAAACTGAAAACCTGCAAATAGCCTTTTAATTGTCTCTATTTTATCGATTCCCACGCCAACAACCTTGTCTTTTTCCTTTCACAGGTATAACACAAATCTCTTCTGCTAACTCAGTTATTGGGTACACAGACCAGCTGTGAGCCTCCCCAAGAAGAAACTTCACATAAATGAGAAGACTTGTATTTAAGCAAAATAAATGAACTTGCAAGAACATTTTTGTTATTTGATTACTCCCCCCATCAGAGCAGGAACAAAAAAAAATTAGCACAGCTTTCTGGCTGCCCCAGCTTTGGCATGGGCCCTGGGCTTGGAGCAGGAGCAGCTCCTGGGGGCCCCAATGCCGGGGCTGTTGTGCTGGCCTGGGCAGATGGGATGGCAGCAGGGGCTGCAGAGCTCTCAGGAGCTCAGGGAGAGGGGAGCAGGGCACCCAGGGAGCCTGGTTTTCCCTTGGGCCAGCACCTTGCCCATGGCTGGGGCTGAGCCCTGTGGGAGCTGCAGCTGCTGCTGTGCCCTGCAGAGGGGCTGAGGCCGTGGGGCCCCTGCCCAGAGCAGCCTGGCCTGAGCAGAGCTGTGGGGCCAGAGCCGGCTGGGCTGTGCTGGGGAGAGGCCCTTGGTGCTGCAGAGAGCTCAGGGCAGCTGGCAGAGCTTGCAGGGAGCTGGGCTGGGCTGAGAGAGCCTGGCAGAGACACCATCAGTGTCCATCTCAGCCTGGGTGAGTGTGCAGGGGCAGGACTCAGCCCAGGGCTGGTGGGGCAGGGCCAGCGCCTGTGGCAGGCATTGAAAACAGGCGAGAGAGGAGGCTGCTGTGTGCCCTTGGTGGCACGGGCAGAGCAGGGAGGGGGCCCAAGGCTGCTGTGGGCCCCACAGCAGAGGGGCCATTCCCCCCGCAATGCTCCTGTCCTGCCCTGGGCCTGCACAGGCCCTGTGGCACCATGGCTGGGCCAGCGCGGCACAAAGGGGCCACGCAGCTGCTGCTGGGGCTGACAGCAAGGCCAGGCACACACAAGGGATTGCTGGGCATTGCCTGGCCTGGGCAGGGCTGCCTGTGCCAAAGGCACAGCTCAGCTGCCCTTGGGGGCTGCAGGAAAAGTGCAGAGCCCAAAGAGCCTCCCTGGCTGTGCTGGAGACCAAGGCTGGAGGAGGGAAAGGCAGGGCTGCTGTGGGATGGGGAGGAATTGAATTCCAGCACACACCTCAGTTCTCTGATGATCCCAGCACGATGCTGCTCCCTGTTCCAGACTGGAGCAGAGCAGATGTTGATGGAACAGGAGCCCTGCGGGGCTGTCAGGGCCCTGCAGCTTGCAAGGTGCTCTGCTCTCCCTCAGCTCCTCTCTGAGAGATGCCAATCCCAGCTCAACACCTCAGGGCACAAGTGGCACTGCCTGCTCATGGGCACACAGCTGATGTGTGCCTGGAAAGGGGCACAGGTTTTAATTCCTGTTAGTTTCATAATATGCAAGCAAATCTTTATTTTCTGGGTCATTTGAGTACTTTTAAGAAGTGGCAAAGTTTTCCTACCAGGAAGAGGAATTTCCCAGATCTACTCGATTCTTCTACTGATGGCAGGAGAAAAAATACTGACCTTCCCCTCTATCTTTGCCATCAACATTCAGTCTAATATTTCATGAGCCTCTTCCTTCAGGTGTTTCCAGCTCTCCTGTTTAAATGGTCATGTCTAAGGACACCTCTTCATGTAGAGCAGCTGGATCTATGTCCTTCCTGTTCTCCCAGGGTTCCTCCTGCAACTCTTCTCTGCTGGTCATTCCAATGCATCTCCCTTGACTGGCTTCATGTTTTGAGCTTCAGGGATTTATCCAATCTTTCAAAAGTATAAATAACTCCTTAGTCAGCATCTTAGTTGTATTTTGATCTTTAATGTCACCTCTTCTTCTGGCTTTATCTAAAATTTTTCCTGTAAGGCAATCCCTTGTGAATGGTGGACGTGTCAGATGTTGCTGGGATGTCACAAGGAGCTGAGGGAAGTGTTTTGATGTTTATTAATTTTATCATGTTCACATTTTTTATGTTGGCCATGAAGAGAAACCTTTCTGCGCCTCCAAGTCTCACCAGTTGCTGCTCCCTCTAAGGACACAAACCTGATGAGTTGTGCTTCCCACTCCAGTGGCTGCACTTGCACCTCCCTCCATACCGAGAGCAGAGCTCCCTTGTCCCAGAAAGGCCCTGGCAGTGGAGGGATGAAGGAAACAGGACAGGCTGTGGGGATCAGGTGCAGGGCAGAGCCAGGGAGAAGAATGACTTTTGCATTTGATGGAGCTGTGCCTTCCCTTGGGTTTGCTGGCTGACAAGAAATGAACATCCCTCGGTGTCTTGGGCAGCTCCTTCTGCAAGGAAAGCAGGTGGGAGTTGGAGCCGAGGAGCTGAAAGCTGCAGGTGCAGCCTGGGGTGGAGGGAGCTCAGATTTGCACAGGGCTGCTCTGAGTGCCAGGGCTTGGATGGGAGAAATGGTGGGGTGGGGGTAGGGACAGAGTCTGATAGATTGTCAGCCATGAAGAGTCTCGATTTTCATGTCTATTCAAACTGCCTGAGGTGGTACTTGGATTCGGTGTCAATGGGAGATTGAACATATCAATGTATTAATGGGAAAAAATAAAACCTAAAAAGGACCTAAAAATATTTTCTCACTGTGTTTTTAAATAAAATATATTCACTTTGAATGCAGTTCTGAAATCTGTCTAATTAACCACAAAAATTGGAAAACTTAAATCAAATTATTCCCAGAGGCTTGGCTTGTTAAGGTGTTCTGAATGTTAACGAGCCCTGGGCCACTGAATTCCTAAGCTGAAGAGCTGAAGGCTGAACAAGCCTCTGCAGAAGTCCAATCCAGCAGCAGCCCCCAAGTGTCTGAGGATGTCACAGCCCCCATTGAGGCCATCCCTGCCCAGAGACCCTGGGGGAATGGGCAGACAAGGAGAGCGTCCCTGGGGCTGGGCAAGCAGAGCTCAGAGGCACCAGCGGGTGCAGGTGGGCAATGGAGTGTGCAGTGTGGCTGTGAGAGCCCTGCCTGGGCTGTGCCAAGCAGGACAGACAAGCCCTGACCCCCATCCCCCAAACAACTCTCTCAAGGAGATATTTAAAAAGAATTACAATTCTTTCTGTACTCTGAGTTGGATGCACTAGAGAAATACAAACGAGATTCTCAAGAGCTAAAAAAAGAAAACAGACTTTACCGGCAACTTTAGAAAATCAAACAGCCTTGGCTAAAGGTTTAATACGACATTCAATCCACAAAAAAACATTTGTCAAAGCATTAACTTGGTCCATTCTTCAATTTTAAGTTAATCAAAATTTGCCAGAAGAGGGAATAATAATTATAAGACACAGAAAGAGAGAAAGGTGAAAAAGCTTTAGAGAAGCACACACAGAGCTACCAACTCCTGGATTCCAGTGGTGTTCAGATAGAAATTCCAAGAGGAGGTGGGGTCAAGATGTGTGCTTGCCATGTGGTCAGCCTTAAACACCCCTTGGTCTTGCTGGGCCCTTCCCCCAGGTGGGACTTGAGGTCATCTGGTCACTCAGCTGGGCTGGGGGCTGCAGAGGTGGCTGTGGAGCATTGCCTTTGGTGTGCCAGGGATGGGCAGACACTGCTGGGCTGGGAGAGAGGCTCTGGGGGGGTTGGGGTTCCAGGGCAGGGCAGTGCTGGGCCTGCCCCTTCCTCCCCCACACACCAAATGTTTCCAGCCAACAATCTCCTCCAGTTTCTCTCAAGAGGCAATGTTGGAGGTGGATTCCCAGTTCTGGCCACGGGCACCTGGACAAGAAGGACAGCTCTTCTCCACAGGAAGGAAAGCACAGAGCCCCAGGGTTTGGAAGGCAGGCGAGAGCCTCACCAGGCCAAGGCCAGCCAGACTTGTCAGTAATGGCAGACTTGTCTGGGAGCAGTCTTTGGACAGAGGGAATTTTGGAGGTGAAATCCCAGTCTTGGCCACGGGCACCTGGAGAAGCAGGACAGTTCTTTCCCATTGGAAGGAAGGCACAGAGCCTTCCCCAGGGTTTTGGGGACAGATGGGAGGTGACGCTTGTGAAACCATTGACAGCCAGATTGTCCTGGCAATATTCCCATGGGAAATATCCCTCGATATAAGGAAATTTGGTGATGAAATCTGAATTCTGGGCATGGCTGGGGCATTTGCCAGAATTCCCTCAGGCTGACACAGGAGGGGGAGATTTCCCCCTGGAGAGAGGCTAATATTGCAGTTTTTGCATCCAGGCAGCTGCAGATCCCTCAGCTTTGGTTGCACAGCAGCTGGAAATGCAAGTGCAGGAGCTCTGTCCATGCCCAGCCACAGCAGGTGACAGCAAGGACAGGGTCCTGGCAGCGTGACATTTGTAGACAGCTCCTTCAGCCAAAGCTGGGGGCTGGAACTCTGTGCAGAAAACGCCCCGGGGGTCTGTGCACCGAGCGAGGCAAAAGGAACAAAGTTTCATTTCTGGCCTGGCTAGGGAGCAGCAAAAGGGTTCCTTTTCAGGGTAAGGTTCCATTGCCGGGTGTTGTCCGAGCCCCAGAGGAGACCCCAGGGGACCGAGGAACTGAGAGCGAGGACTCTGCAGGAACCGGGCACAGCGAGAGAGCCCGGGCTGAAGGTCAGCCCCGGGGCGGGCAGGGGCTGGGAGGGGGCACAGCCCGGGGGGTCCCGCAGAGCCTCCCTGCTCCAAAGCCCCGCCTGCGACAGCGGGGCAGCTGCCGGGAGCCGTGGGACAGGGACGGGCCGCAGGTGGGTGTTCAAAGTGCCTCCAGGGCAGCAGCTTTTTGTCCCGATCCGGGGCATTCCTGCGGGGTTGGGGTCCCTGGGACGGCACCCGAGGAGAGGGTGGAAGTGACTGGTTTGTGGTTTTGTTTTTTGGATTATTTTTTTTGTGGAGGGGGGTGATGGCTGGATGAGATTTTAGTGTTTTTTGGCGGGAATGGAGGCAGTGGTTTTTTTGTGAGATGCCCCGAGCTGTTTGAAGCCCCGCGGGTGCGGGGAGCGCTGGCGCAGCCCCGGCACGGGCGGGTCCGTGTGGCCGGGATCAGAGGGGAGAGGGTCCGCCGTGGTGGGGCTTGTTCTGCCTGGCTCAGGGGCTGCATTGTCAGCCCAGAGGCACCTGGGGATCGCGCAGTACCAGCAGGGCTGGGAGGGAAACCCGGGGATGGGGGAGCAGAAACGGGCAGTACCAGAGCTGGGGTGCTCCAGAAGTCTGGACAAGTTGGGAGCATGGACAAGGGGGACCCATGGATACCCCAAGGCCCTGAAACAGGGACCCAGGTCAGTGCTGACCCCTGGGACACCTGTGACGCCAAACTGGTGAGCCCAGAGAAGGGGAAACTCCTGGATTCCCAGGAGCCACTGCAGCCCAGAGATGGGGAACACCAATACAAACTTGATCTGCAGCAACCCAGACAGGGGCGGGCTCCAGGATGCCAAAGTGGAGAGACCAGAGAGGGGAAACTCATGGTTGTGTGTTTTTGCTGATTCTTGGTCATTTGTGTATTATGGTGGAATGAATCTTGGTGTTTTGCCCATTTATATGGGCACCAGATGCCTGGTGACTTCTAGAGATGGACTTGGGCAGTTGGAACCCCCTGAGCAATGTGCTCAGACATTGTATTTGTCCCCAAGCCAGTATTTTCCATTCCCAAATCTTGGCCAGATGGAGGAGGAGGCTGTGAGGAAGAGGAAGATGTCCCAGGAGCCCCAGGCAGGTGAGGAGGAAGTCACTGCCCCTTTCCCCCTCTCTCCTGCTCCATCTCCCAGCCCAGCCTGGCCCCCTGGCTGCAGGAGAACCCCGCTGCCGACGCCGTCCTGCCGGGGATGCACTGGGGGGATTTCCTTCCCCTTCCCTCTGGCACGGAGGCAAATCCCATCCTCTCCTTGTCCTTCCTCCCCCAGACAAGGAGCTGAGGACGGAGACCGAGGAGGACAAATCCCCACAGCAGAAACTCATAGGAGAGGCCGTTTTGAGCGGCTTCACAGCGCAGGAATCCAACGGGGAGGAAAAGCCCCGGAGGTCTTGCAGGAGAAGGGGCTGCAGACCCAGCCCAGGGTGCTCTGTGGAGCAAAGACCAACCCAGTGCCAGGAAGGTGGCCAGAGATCCAGGCAGAGCTCAGACCTGTTGGACCATGAGCAGCTTCACGATGGGGAGAGGCCCTACAAGTGCTTGGAGTGTGGGAAGAGCTTCAGAAAGAGCAACAAGCTGATCCGCCACCAGATGATCCACACGGGGGAATGGGCCTACGAGTGTGGGGAATGTGGGAAGGGCTGCAGAGACAGGTCCAGCCTGGCTGTCCACCAGAGGATCCACACTGGAGAGAAACCCTATGAATGTGGGGAGTGTGGCAAGAGCTTCAGCCAGAGATCCAACCTGACTGTCCACCAGAGATTCCACACTGGAGAGAGGCCCTATGAGTGTGGGGAATGTGGCAAGAGCTTTACCCTCAGATCCCATCTCAGCTGCCACCAGAGGACCCACACTGGGGAAAGGCCCTGAGTGTCCCCAGTGTGGGAAGAAGTTTCAGACCAGCTCCAATCTCCTCCTGCACCAGCGGATTCACACGATGAGCGGCCCTTCCACTGCCCCGCCTGCAGGAAGGGCTTCCAGCAGAACTCCCACCTCGTCAGGCACCGGTGCATCCACAGTGGAGAGAGGCCCTACGAGTGTCCCCAGTGTGGGAAGAGCTTCAACAAGAGCTCTAACTTGACCAGACACCAACGGAGGCACCATTAAGGGAAACTCTGCAAGTGCCCCAACTGTGTGAAGAGCTTCACGTGAGTCTCCAACCTCATTCCCCCATCAGAGGACCCACATTAAGAAGAGCCCTGGTGACCGATATTTCTCGTGATCCATGCTGGGAGGACACCTGTCCCTTTCCCTGCCCCTGGCAATGATGTGAGGTGGAATTGAAGAACGTGAGGGTCTGGCCGTGGCCTCTTCATTGTATTTGATGCCATTTCAGGTCATTGCCAGGGGCAGGAAAGGGACTCTCTCTCTCCTTGAGGAGAAGGGTGTCCTTTCCAGGTAGGAGGAAATACGTGGCCAGGAAGAGCCAGTTGATATTGTTGTAGTTTTCCTTGTACATCGTTTGTTTTATCCCTTCTGTTATCAATATTGTTTCTGTTCCTATTTGTTGCTTATCTTGTTGCTGTTCCCAGTATACTGTTCCTATCCCAGCCTGGGATCTTTGCCTTTTGTACTTTCCATGGGAGGCTGAAGGGCAGCGAGCGGCGGCACGGTTTTAGCGGGAGCAGGAAATTGGGGAATCCCATTCCTACAGCCCAGCCCATGGAAACTGAGCCTCACAGCTGGTGCCAGCCCTGGCTGCCCTGGCAACAGCCTTGGGAGCGGGGCCCTGGCTGGGGCTGTGGGAACCTTCTCACTCTGGAGCCCAGGGACAGGACTGGAGGGAAGGGCTGGAGCTGAGTGGGGCAGGTTCAGGTTGGATCTCAGGGAAAGGTTTTTCCCCCAGAGGCTGCTGGGGCACTGAAGAGGCTCCCAGGGAAGGGTCCCAGCTCCAGGGCTCTCTGAGCTCCAGCAGCGTTTGGACACCGCTGCCAGGCCCAGGCTGGGATTGTTGGGGTGTCCCGTGCAGGGCCAGGAGTTGGACTGGAGGATCCTGATGGGTCCCTCCCAGCTCAGCCAATTCTGTGGTGCTGGGATCCCATGGGAATGGGAATGGGACTGCAAATGGTTGCCATGGCAACGGACTCTGGCTCCAGGCCTGAGCTGGTGTCCATGGCAACCACCCCTGGGATGGGGTCTGCATGGAGCTGCCAAGGGACTGACCACAGCAACAGGGTCTGGTGATGGTTGCCATGGAAACTGACCATAGCAACAGGGGCTGGTGATGGTTGCCATGGAAACTGACCATAGCAACAGGGGGCTGGTGATGGTTGCCATGGAAACTGACCACACCAACAGGGGGCTGGTGATGGTTGCCATGGAAACTGACCATAGCAACAGGGGCTGGTGATGGTTGCCATGGAAACTGACCACACCAACAGGGGGCTGGTGATGGTTGCCATGGAAACTGAGCAGTGTAACAGGGGGCTGGTGATGTTTGCCTGCTAAAGAACTGAGTTGTCACAGCCCCTCTGAGGGGTTCCATGGGGACTTTCCAAGAATCTCCAGGCTGTTCCAGAGCTGGAATGTCACAGGCACAGACAGGGGCTCCATGGAGACCTCCCAGGGGTTTCTGGGGATGGTCAAGAGCCCTGTGGTCAGAGGCAGTCACAGCCATTCCGTGGTGACATCCCAGGGCAGCTGGGGCTGCAAAGGCACCCATCTGTCACAGGCACTCACAGGGGCTCCACGGTGACATACCAGGAGTGCCCAGGCTGTCAAAGAGCCGGGATGTCCCAGACACTCACAGGGGTTCCTGTCATGAGCAGAGTGGGAGCTGCAGGCGAAAGTTTCATTTCTTCATTGGAGAAACTCCTGCTGTGTCATGAGGTGGAGAAATGACACCCAACAGCCACCATGGACCCTCAAACCCCTCCAGGATGCCTAGACTTTTAAAATTCCATCTAAGACAGGGGACTGGGAGTGGCAGAATCTAATCCTAGCCCAGGACTTTGTCAAAGGTTTATGTGTAAAAGACTGGAGAGGTGGGACTGAACTGAAATGCAATCTGTCTCACAGACAGATTAATGATGGAATACCAGATATATTTCTATAAATACAGCTATGATTGATTCTGATCAAGATTAGACAGAAAGATTTATTTACACCACAGAGTGAATTTAAAAAGGAGTTATTTACTCCAGAATATAGGAGCTATAAAAATTTTTAGATTATAGTGCTCAAGGAAGCAATTTTCAAACAAACAGGGTCTTGTTGGGGTTGTTTGAGCCCATTCCAGGCAGAGCCTCCTGCTCCAGCAGGAACTGCCTTTCCTGTGCCAGGACCAGGGCAGATCCTGCTGCAGGAAAAGCCCCAGGCCAGGCCCAGCACAGTGAAGGCCAGAAATGGCTCCTTGGGGAGCTTTCCAAGGAACCTTGAACTGATGGGGGCTGCTCTGGCACCCAAACCCAGCAGTGGGGTCAGGGCAGTGTCCATGGCCACAGCCCCTTGCAATGGCCCAGGGCAGGTTGGGATGATGATCCACCGTCACTACTGGCCCAGGCCAGGGCTGCAGAGCCCTTTCCCACAGCCTGTCTGCATTGAAGCACTTCCAGGGCTCTCTGCATTTCCCTTCCCCTCACTCTTGGCTCACTCACACACCTCCCAACAACCCACTTGGAGCTTTCAGCTGCAAGGAGTTCAAAGCTTGTCTGTCCTTCAGGAGTTGGTCAAATTCTGCCGTCAGCCAACTCTGGATTTGTGTTTATTGTAGAACTTCCTGTGTGTCTAAACCATTCCTTGCATGGTTCTGCCTTGGGGAAGGGGAACCGCCTTGGAGGCAGCTTGGGCTTGGCATACACTTGAGGAGATTGCCTGAAACTCAGGAGTTTCAGATTGCTAAGAAAGGAATTAAACCCCTCTTTGGCTGAGTGCAGCCAGTTCTCTGAGCAAAGCAGGTCCCAGGTGAGTGAGGAGAGACAGGATGGGGTTGGGGGATGTGGAGCAAGGTTGTCCACACTGGGTCAGACCTCAAGGCACAGCTTCTCTGACCAGGCCAGACCACCTGAGGAGAGACCCTGGGTCAATATCAATCACTGAATGCTGCAATCACCTTTTGCATAATAAGAAAGCTAATAAAATACACCCTTGAACATAGGAATAAATACTTTTTAGAAGTTCTTTGAACTATTTCTCCATAACTCTAGGAAAAAAAAGACTTCCTAATGAACTGCACCAGACCAGAGGGAAATCAAGGCAGAGCCAGGGTTTGTCAGGACTTGTTTGATCCTAATGAGCCCCATGGTGCATTTGGTGTTGAGCCCTTGAATCACAGGGCCGGAGAGGAGATTGCACAAACCTTTCCAGGAGTCATAGTCAGAAGAAAAATCCAAAGTGTCTCCAGGCATTAATGGGTTGCACTGAGGTCCATCCCCAACACAGGCTCCTCATGGACTCCATGGAGGAGAGAACTGGAGGCCAGGATTGCACAAAAGCCTCTCAGAGACTCAGAGTGGGAAGGAAATTCCAAAGTACCTTAAACATCTTGAGTATCTCAAAGTAATACTGAGCCCCACTGAGTGTCAATGCAAAGCTCTCAAGGGACTCATTAAAGCAGATAATTGGAGGCCAGGGTCACACAAAAACTTCTCAGAGACTCAGTGGCAAAAAAAAACCCAACAAGTTCTTTAAGAAACTTTGAGTATATACCTTAAAGTATTAATGAGCCCCACTGAGTGTTTTACTGACTAAGAATCCCAACGGACTTGTTAAAGTAGATAATTGGGGCCAGGATTGCACAATCTTTCTCACAGAATCAGATTTAAAGGGGAAATACCAAGTACCTTAAAATAACTGAAGTACCTTGAAGCATGAATGAGCCCCACTGAGTGTTGCTACTGACAAAGCCCCTCAAGGGACTAATTACTGCTGATAATTGGAGGCCATGATTGCACAAACCTCTCAGAAACTCCAAGGCAAAAGCCAAACCCAAAGTCCTTTGAAGAACCTGCAGTGCCTGGGAGCATTCAGGAGCCCCCCAAGGGCCATTCCTGACCAAGGCTCCCCAGGGACTCCTTCCAGCAGATCCTGGAGGCCACTGGGCTGTCAGGGGGATGCTGAGGGCAGGACAAGGGACTGACAGTGCTCAGCCTTGCTGGGGCTGTGCCAGGAGGCCCCAGGGCCTCAGGACAAGGTGTCTCCTCACAGCCCTTGGTGGCACAGACCCTGCTGTGCCCCAGGGCACCAAGACTTGGCTTCTCTTTGTCCCCACCTGTCATCACTGCTTGCAGTTCTCTGCTCTGCCTGGGGCCTGGGGACACTTTCTCTGTTGTGTCCCTCAGTGGGACCCATTAAAACTTCCAGAAACTTTGCAGTTGGATTCTGACGTGGAGTTCTTGAGAGGTTTCTTCATTTCCCTGTCAGGGACTGATGTTCAGGGCCTCAGCACAAGCCCCAAGAGGGTCATTAAAGTCCTCGTGCTGTGTCTGTGCTGCTGGGCTCCTGGCACAGAGGCAGCTCCTGGCAACCAAGAAGAGCTTAAAAACACATTTCTCTTGCTGAGCAGCTCTTCTCCCAGCCCAGCAGGGCTGGGGCACTGACTGCAGCCACCCCGGGCACAGCACAGAGGCACAGAGGGGTTCAGCTCAGCCTGGGCTGGCAGCACAGAGCAGAGCTCACTCAGGGTTCACTGGAGGAGAAATCCTTACAGCGTTGGGAACAGTCACTCTCTGGCTGGGGGAAGAGAAGCTGCAGTTCCTGCAGGGATCTTCTGAAGCTGGCACATCCCACTCTGAGCTCTGAGGCCCTTCCAGGAGGATCTCTGAGTTGCTGCAGGGCAGGGATGTGGCCCTAGGGCAGGGCTGGGTTTCCCTGCTGCAGCAGCCGAGGCACAGCACAGGGCAGCTCCCTGTGCCAGGCTCTGCTGCAGGGCTGAGCAGCCGGGGCTGCAGCCAGGGGTGCCCAGGGCTGTCCTGCAGAGCAGGGTCCTGCAGCCCAGGGCGCTGTGCTGGCCCAGGGACTCTGCTGCCTGCCAGGGACAGCTCTCAGCCAGCCCAGGGAGCTGCTCCCAGCGCTGGGGAGAAGCTGTGGGGGGAAGGAGCCACCCTGAGCAGGGCAGGTGCTGCTGCTGAGACGTGCTGTGTGGGGCAGGGCTGCTCCCAGCTCCACACCAGTCTGTGCACAGCTCCGGAGGACACTTGCCAAAAGAAGGTGAGCCTGGGATTGCTGTAAAGATCAGGAGCTTTCCTGAGAGTGTTTTCAATTTCCTGCTTGGAGCAATGTGGGGGAGTTGGGGTGATGACAAAAAGATGTTTGCTTTTTATACATTTTTCATATACTCATAGCTCTGTTAACTACTATTACGTTGTTATAAAACTATAATCTTTAATTAACTCTATTCAACTACTATTGCATATACTTACTATAGTATACATATACTTATATATACTTATATACTTATAGTATACATATTTAAGTATAATTCTTAATTAAGTCTAGCATGTTTCCTACCCTTTCTTTTAAGTTTTAGAACAATAAGCTGACCTTCTAATTACATTCCTGAACTACTGTGTAGTCTTATTATCAGGAAGAGGACCTACAAGAATAACATTTTGTTTTTGACTCAGAGTGTGAGCAGTCATAAAAAAAGTGGGGCAAAGAAACCCTCGGAGCAATGGATTGACCCAGGGGTCTGTAACTGGTGCAACTGAATCTCCTATTGGATGTTCCTGTTAAATATCCTAATTAATCAACCTTAATAAATTGTTGAAATCGGGGCTGGGTGTGCCCCATCCCCACTAGGACAACTGGAAGGTTCCAATAAAGGTCTGGTTTTTACTTTACTGGTCAAAAGCTGTTACAAGGGTGTTTTTTGGTTTTTTTTTCTTTTTTTTTTTTGATTATAGGCCACTGGAGGATGAGAGAAGCAGAACAGGAATTGCAATCACAGAATCACAGAACATTCTGAGTTGAAAGGGACACACAGGATCATCAAAGGAATGTTTGAACATTTACAGAGACTCCAGAACTGTAACTTTGGGTGGTCAGCCTCTCAGCTGGGAGGCTCCTAAAGGGCCTTCAGCCCCTCCTCAGCCCTGGACAGCAGCAGAAGCATCACCTTTGCAGGCCCAGCAGGGCTCTCCTGAGCTGCCCTTGCCCACCTGCAGACAGAGCCTGCCTCAGCCAGGGCCCTGCAGACAGGCAGGTTTCTGTAGGGCCGGGCCCAGGGCACAGAGGGTGGGATGGGCTCTGTCAGCGCTGGCAGGGACAAGGCTCCTCTCATCAGGGAAATGTCCAGGCCCAGGGAGATGCTCAGGGAAGGAGAGGGGGCTGAAGAGAGCAGTGCTGGGGGCAGGAGGGCACTGTTGGTGTGTGGGAGGTGCCGTGCACAGCTGGGCATGGGAACACTGTCCTGAGTGCCCGGCTGTCTCTGCCCTGCCCTCCCAGGCACAGCACCACCACATCTTCTCTTGGTTCTGCACTGCCCTGATATTGTCCCTGTCATCTGGTGCTCTCAGGGAAGCTCTGGCATTTGCAGCAGCTGAGTCAGGCACTGCCCTTGGGATTGCTGCCAGGCAGCTGTGGCCATGGCCATGGGGTGTCCAAGCTTCCCTGGGACCTGTGGGGCTGTGGGCAAAGCAGTCCATGGGAAAGGGGAGTGAGCTGAGCCCCCTCCCTGAGATCCCATCATAGGCACATCCGGGGATCTACTTGCTGTGTCCTTGCAAGCTCTGAGCTGCCCTCCTGGCTGCAAAATCTGTGCCAGAGCCCCTCGGAGTTCCCTGAATGTGCCACGGGGAAGTGCAGAGATGCCAGAGCTGAGGAAATGCTGCTGGGTTTGCCAAGGGAGCCGTGAGTGTCCTTGGCAGAAGGGGGTGCTGAGACCTTGCCCGGAGCCCTTGGGAGAGGGGGAGACATTCAGGGATCCCTCTGCTCTGGGCAGGGTCTGGTTTATCCCAGGGTGACCCGGGAGTGTGACTGTGCTCTGATTGCAGCCAAAGCTGCAAACCCAGGGCAGTTGGGAACAAGCCCATCCAGCCCCTCACCTTGCCCAAGCCACAGGGAATCCTTTGCCTCTCACATCTCTCAGTGGCAAACTCTGAGTGCAGCAGAAATGCTGGGGATTTCTGGCCTCAGAGAACCAGCGATGATGTGTGGGCAGGAGAATAATGGCCAAAATTCCTTCCTGCTCTCCATGCCCTATAGAAGTGGGAGTGCAGATGTTACCAAGCATGTCTGCATTAGGAGTGATTCCACTGACAAATCCTGAATATCCAGCCTTGTCCCTCTGCCACATGGCCACAAACCCAGGGCAGCAGGACAGGGATGCCTCCTGGAGAGCCCCCAAGCACAGGCCTGGCTGCTCCTGGCACACTCAGACAGCACAACTGGAGCTCAGGCAGGGACTTGGGTGAAGGTTTTCCCAGAGCAGGAACAAGGGTGGGTGAGTAACAGTGGGACAGCCTACAGGGAATGGGCCAGGTTTGGCTCAAAGCAGCCTCTGCTGACTTGTCTCTGTCCTTCATCCATGAACAGGTCCCCATGAGCAGCCAGAGCAAATGTCCAACAGCAGCTCCATCAGCCACTTCCTCCTGCTGGCATTGGCAGACAGGTGGCAACTGCAGCTCCTGCACTTCTGCCTCTTCCTGGGCATCTCCCTGGCTGCCCTCCTGGGCAACGGCCTCATCATCAGCGCCATAGCCTGCGGCCACCACCTGCACAGCCCCATGTTCTTCTTCCTGCTCAACCTGGCCCTCACCGACCTGGGCTGCATCTGCACCACTGTCCCCAAAGCCATGCACAATTCCCTCTGGGACACCAGGAACATCTCCTACACAGGATGTGCTGTACAGCTCTTCTTCTTTCTGTTCTTCATCTCAGCTGAGTATTTCCTGCTGACCATCATGTGCTACGACCGCTACGTGTCCATCTGCAAACCCCTGCACTACGGGACCCTCCTGGGCAGCAGAGCTTGTGCCCACATGGCAGCAGCTGCCTGGGCCAGTGGCTTTCTCACTGCTCTCATGCACACAGCCAATACATTTTCCCTGCCCCTGTGCCATGGCAATGCCCTGGGCCAGTTCTTCTGTGATGTGCCCCAGATCCTCAAGCTCTTCTGCTCACAGTCCTACCTCAGGGAACTTGGGCTCATTGCAGTTAGTGCCTGTTTAGCACTTGGCTGTTTTGTGTTCATTGTTTTCTCCTATGTGCAGATCTTCAGGGCCGTGCTGAGGATCCCCTCTGAGCAGGGACGGCACAAAGCCTTTTCCACCTGCCTCCCTCACCTGGCCGTGGTGTCCCTGTTCCTCAGCACAGGCATATTTGCCTACCTGATGTCCCGCTCCATCTCCTCCCCATCCCTGGATCTGGCCCTGTCAGTTCTGTACTCAGTGGTGCCTCCAGCCCTGAACCCCCTCATCTACAGCCTGAGGAACCAGGAGCTTAAGGCTGCAGTGTGGAGACTGATGACTGGATGGTTTCAGAAACATTAAACTGCTGGACATTTTCTGCAGATCTCTTGTAATAAAAGTCATCTTTGATACTTCCTGTTGGTTTGGTTATGGCTGTTTTTCCTGTATTTTATATTTTTGATCTTGTCCACAAATAAAAGCTATTCTTTGTGCCATTTCTCATTTTGTTTCTTTCCACCTCCCCTGTGGCCACAGACTGTGTCAATGAGGGGCTGTGCTCTTGGTGGCTTTAAAGGAACTCAAGGATCTCCCAGCCAAGTTTTCTGCAGAGATGCCCCTTTGGTTCCCTTCTCTGCAGCTGCAGCAGCAATGTCTGTGTGCAGAGCTGGGGGCAGATCAGTGCTGGCACAGCAGCTGTGTCCAGGAGCAGCAGCACTTGGTGCTGCCAGTGCTGCTGCCATGGCCCTGCCCCGCTGCCCTCCTGGCCCTGGTGTTGCTGTAGGGCCTGAGTGCTCTCGGGGCCGGGCACAGGGCTGGGGGTGGGAGTGCCGGGGCTGCAGCAGGGACAGCCCATGGGCACTGCTGGCACAGCAGTGCTGAGGCCTCAGCCCAGGGCCTGGGGGCTCCAGGCTCCTTGCCCAGGCTCTCTCCACAACACATTGCCCAGGCCAATGCTCAGCAGAGAAAAGCCCTGGGAGCAGCCCCAGGCTGGCCGTGGGCAGGCTGGGGGTAAAAACAGCACGGCTGGGGCTCTGGAAGGGCCCTGGGGCACACGGCAAGGAGCAGCAGAGCAGGGCCTGATCCATCCCCACTGCGCTGGACACCCCAGGGCAGCGTCCCACAGCCTCCTCATGCACCTGCCAACAACATCCCCCCTTTGCAGCCCTGGCCTCTCCCCCAGCTCACACAGCTGCCGCAGCCTTGCAGGCACAGACACGGCAGCACTGCCTCAGGAGCCCCTGTTTGCACTGCCCAGAGCAGGCCTGAGCACCCCCATGGGGTTGGTGTGGGGAGATGAACCTGAGGGAGCACAAATGCCAGCAGCCCCTGGGGCCAGAATGGGCTGGGCCACAGCAGGGAAACCACTCAGGTTTGTGATGGCCTCTGAAGTCAGCCAGAAAGTTTGTTCCCATGAGCTGGGAGTTTGCTGTGTCACTGCAGAGGTTGTTGCTCAGAGCCAGGGGAGCCTGGCAGCCACCCCCAAACTGCCCTGACCATTTCCTTTGCTTCACCTTGGCTTTCTTTCCTTTCTCCTGCTCCAAATTTCTTCCTATATCCCACCCCTGTTCCCTCCCCTGCAAACAGCCCATCCCTGGTTGCCCTTTCCTCTCTGGCCCCACTCCCCATTTCAGTTCCTCACTTGGCACCATGGGAACGTCCCTTGGGGAGCAGGATCATCCTCCAAGTGCTTCAGGAATTGTCTGCAGGTTCCTGCAGTGCCTCCTGCTGCTCCCTTTGCCAGAGGCACCCCAGGCCAGGGGGGCACATCTGGGCTTCTGTGTCTGGCTCTGGGGCTCCCTGTTGTGGGCAAGGAGGAGGAGCTGCAGAGGCTCTGCAGGACTGACAGGATGGGCTTTGGGGCTGTGAGGAGAAGCTGAGGCACCTGGACTGCTGCACCTTCAGAAGAGGAGGCCTGAGGCTCATCCTGCAGCTGCTGCAAGGGTGGTTTCAGAGAATCCCAGAATCAGCAAGGTGGGAAAAGACCTTGGACATCATCAAGTCCAACCTGTGCCCTGACACTGCCTTGTCTCTCCTGAGCCTCCTCTTCTCCAGGATAAACAACTCCAGCTCCCTCAGCCACTCCTCACAGGACTTGTGTTCCAGACCCCTCACCAGCCTTGTTGCCCTTCTCTGGACATGCTCCAGCCCCTCCATGTCCTTCCTCAATTGGGGGTCCCAGAACTGGACACAGCACTCGAGGTGCTGCCCAACCAGTGCCGAGTACAGAGGAAGAATCCCTGCCCTGCTCCTGCTGGCCACACCATTCCTGATCCAGGCCAGGAGCCATTGGCCTTCTTGGCCACCTGGGCACTCTGCTGGCTCATGTCCAGCCTGCTGTCCTGCAGTGCCCCAGGTCCCTTTCTGCCTGGGCACTGTCCAGCCACTCTGTCCCCAGCCTGTAGCACTGCAGGGGTTGTTGTGGCCAAAGTGCAGGACCCGGCCCTTGGACATGTTCAACCTGACATTGTTGGATTTGGGCCCTGGATCCAGCCTGTCCAGGGCCCTGTGCAGAGCCCTCCTGCCCTCCAGCAGATCCACACTCACACCTGCAGGAGAGATGGCCAAGGGCTGGGCAGGGCTGGCAGGGCCACAGGCACCCAGGCCTTTGTCCCTGGGCTCTGCCAGCGCCTCTGGAGGCCCCACAGGCGGAACTTTCCTTTCAGGGGCTGCACTTTGGTCCTCCCTGGCCCCTCCCTGAGCAGGCTGGCAGGGCTTGCAGCTTTAGGACATTTGTCCTTGCTGCCCCTGCTATCCCCCTGCCCCACAAACAGCCCCCAGCCACCCGGGAGGGACAGGCCCTGCTGTCCCAGGCCTGGGCTCAGGGCTTGGCCTTTCTGCTCCCTCCAGCCAGCCCAGGCCTTGCTCAGCATTGCAGTTCCCTGCTCACAGCCTTGGGCTCCCTGCAATCCTGGCCTCAAGGAGCTGCTCTCACCAGGCCCTGGGCAGCCTTTGGCACTCCCTGCCCTCACTGGGGCCCAGGGATGCTCCAGGGGACTTGGAGTTTTGCTTCTGACTCCTTCAGCAGCTTCTTCAGCCTTCTCTCAGTGCCTGGGGGTCCTGAACTCAGCCCCAAATTCACCATGGGGCTGATGAAAATACAGAAAGCCCTGAGCAGCTGCCTGTCTTCCTTCAATTCTCTTTGAGTCTCCAGGGCTTGTGCATCTGACTGGAGTCAGTTTGGACTCCTGTGAAGGAGGGAGACTTCAAAGTGCATCTCATGACTTTTTCTTGGTTTTTTTTTTTTTTTAATCAAGCATTTTTTATTTTCCAGAAGAGTGAAGAGGGGATAGAAATATTCCCCAAGTGATCTTGATGTTGAATGTTTCTTTAGAAGGTCTGGGCATGGAGAAGAATGAGCCCCTTGCAGGCTGACCCTGTTTGGACAACCTGCTCCTCACCCCAACCTCACTATGTCTGACATTTCCCACCTGGGACTGACATCCCTGTGCCCTGCATCAGAACCTTGTCCCCTGAGCTCTGCAGCTGGCTGTCCCAGCCCATTGCACCATGTCCCACCTGCTCTCCTCAGGCCTCTGCCTGCACACAGGCCCGGGAGAAGTTTTCCTGTTGCTGAGGAAAGAATGGAAAAGCCTGAGCAGGTTTCCTAAACAACAAAGCCCACTCAGGAACCACGTGCTCAGGACAGGCTGCCTGGAATGATGTCACCTTTCTGCAAGGGACAGTGTCACCAGAAATGAGCTCTGTAAGCAGAATTCTCTGAGTCTCTCAGCTGAATTCTCTGTCCCTGTCCTGGATCTCTGTTGCAGATGGAAGCTGCTGGTGCCATCCTCAGCTTGAACCCTTCTTTGGAATGCAGACAGAGGTTCCCAGGTGTGTAAAGTAAGCGTTGCTCAATGTTGATGCAAAGCTTTTGTGTTCCTCCTGGAACCAAGCAGACTCTTGAGACACTGCAAGGCCTTGTTTCACCAAGGGTCCATTGTGGCACAGCGGGGGCTCATGGAATCAAGGAGACAATTGTGCAGTACAGAACCTCCTAGAAACAAGTCTCTATTGTGGCAGTCATGGAATCAAAGAGACATTTGTGACACAGTGACGCCCTGTGGAACCAATGGTGCATTGTTACACTGCAGATTCAAGAAGAACATGGTGACACCACAGAACCTCATGGAACCAAGGGTCCTTTGTGGCACAGCAGGGCCTCGTTGGAACCCAGGGGACCATTGTGACAAGGCAGGGCCTACTGGAACCATGGAGACCATTGTGACACTAAGGAAACGCATGGAACCACGGTGACCATTGGGATGCTATGGAACCTTACAGAACCAAGGGTCCATTGTGACCTTGTGGTGCCTCCTGGAATCAAACATTGTGAAACTTGGAGGCCTAATGGAAGAAGGGTTTCTATTGTGACACTGCCGAACCTCATGGAATCAAGGTGACCGTGTTACACTACAGAAGCTCATGGAACCAAGGGACCATTGTGAAACTGTGGAACCGAGGAAACTGTTGTTGACAGTACGAAAACTCATGGAATGAAAAGTCCAGTGTGACATGACCAAACCTCATGGACCCAAGGGTCCATTGTGACTCTGTAAGGCCTCATGGAATAGAGGGTCCATTGTGACACAGCAGGGCCTCGTGGAACCAAGGGTGCATTGAGGCATAGCCAGGCCTTGCTGGAACCAAAGAAACCCCTGCTAAAAGCGGGGTCTCTCATAAAACCAAGGAGTCCATTGGTACAGTATAAAACCTATGGAACCAAGGGGTCATTGGGACAAAGCAGCGCCTCCTGGAACTAAGGGGACATTCTTACACATTGGGACTGCATGGAAGGAATTGTCCATTATGACAATGCGGATCCAAGGAGACCATGGAGACACTATGGAGCCTCATGGATCCAAGGGGCCATTGTGACACCAAAGAACTTCATGGAACCCGGCGTCCATTGTGACATAGCAAGGCCTCATTGGAACAAAGGAACCATTGTTGACAGTACAGCAACTCATGGAACCAAGGGGCTGTGGTGACACAGCAGGGACACATAGAACCTAGGAGACCAGTGACATTTAGAAAACTTATGGAACCAAGGGTTCATTAGGACACTGCAGAAACAAGGAGACCATTGTTGACACTATGGAAGCTCATAGAACTGAGCAGCCATTGTTACATTCCAAAGTGTCGTTGAACCAAAGAGACCATTGTCCAACTACAGAACCTCATGGCACTAAGGCTTCACTGTGACACAACAGGGTTCCATGAAACCAATTGTCCATTGTGACAATGCAGATCCAAGGAGACCATGGCGACACTAGGGAAGCTCATGGAACCAAGCGACCATTGTGACACAGCAAGGCCTCGTGGAACCAAGGAGACCATTGTGACATAATGGAATCTCATGGAACCAAGGGTCCATTGTTAAAGTCCAGAGCCAAGGAGACCATTTTGACAGTACAGAACCTTATGGAATCAAGGGTCAGTTGTGAAACAGTTGGGCTTCATGGAACCAAGAAGCCATGGTGACACAGCAGGGCCACATGGAACCAATGGTCCATAGTGATATTGTGGATCCAAGGAGGCCATGCTGATACTATGGAACTTCATGGAAGCAAGGGTCCATTGTGAGAGTGTGGATCCAAGGAGATCATGGTGACACTACAGAACCTCACGGATCCAGGGAGCCATTCTGACACTGTGGGGCCTCCTTGGAACAAAGGGCATTGTTGATAGTATGGAAGATGCTCATGGAAACTGTGGGACATTGTGGCACTGCAGAGCGTCATGGAACAAAGGAGACCACTGTGACACAGAGGAATTTTATGGAACCAAGCAGCCATTTTCACACTGCAGAACCAAGGAGACCATTGTTGGCAGTACAAAACCTCATGGAACTGAGGGGCCATTGTTATACAGCAAGACCTGGTGGAACCAAGGGACCAGTGTGACACCGTGGGGCCCCATGGAATCAAATATTCCTTGTGACACAGTGGGGCTGCTTGGAACCAATTGTCCATTGTGATACTGCAGATGCAAGAGACAGTGGTGACCCTATGACAGTTCATGGAACTGATGGGCTGTTGTGGCACATCAAGGCCTTGTGGAACCAAGGAGAGCATTGTGGCAGTGCAGAACCAAGGAGGCCATTTTGACAGTACGGACCCTAATTGAATCAAGGGTTGAGAAGAATCCAAAGGGTTAAGAGATTATCTCTAAGGGGATAGAAGCAAGAAGCAAGGGATATTAATGAAGAGTTTAGAGCAGAAGCAATGTAGAATGGTTAATCATTGTCAGATGAAGGTAGTTTGAGAAGACAGTGTACCATTTGCCTGACTTTGCTGTGTTTGTAGAAGTTCTGAGGGGAGGATGGAGTATTGTAAAGATGAAGAAACTGCAGGTGCACCTGGGCCCCAAAACCAGTCAGAACCAGGCAGGAGAGCTTGAACTATGCCTGACGGGTCAGTGAGCCTGCCAACAAGACCAAGGTGAAAAGTTTCCCTTGAGGAAGACATTCCTGACTTCATCCTAAGGCACCACTGATGCATTTCAAAACCCACTGACCCAATTTGAGTGAAGGACAGTGCAAGCTGAAAGGACTTTGAGCTCATTTTATGATGAAGAGGAGAGAAGGCAGGGTTAAATAATAAGTATGTATAGGCATGTTGAATGATTACATGAATGTGTAAGATTTTGTAGATAAAGAGAGAGCCAGAGCTCTGTGATTTTTGCACACGTCTTTGGGAGGTTACTCCCCGTGTTGCCTGGAACTGAATTAAACATATTACTTTCTAACTTTAATTAGTTGGAGAGTCTTTGTCCATGCTTTATTTACTTGATCATGGAACCAAGGGTCCATTGTTATACATCAGGGCCTCATGGAACCAAGGGGCCATTGTGACACTGTGGGGGCATAATGGAGTCAAGGACACTGTTGATGCTGAAATCCACTGGACAGAAAACTTTGAACACACTTTTGAGTATTTGAGAGCTGATATTCTTTATTACAGCATGCTGGTCACTTGGGCAATGCTTCCTCCATTTGAGTGCACTGAGCATCAAATGAACAGAGTTTTAATCACACACACTGATTATGCATTCATTAGCTATTCCCACTTCCTTTGAATTTACTTGACATAGTTGCACACCTTCTCACAAGTTCTTATATGGTTCTTTGGGGTCTGTCTTCAACATCCAGTGTCCTTTCTAGGTGGCTGTTCCTCAACTCCCACTTTTGAGTATGGGCAATATTATTGTTTTGCAAACCTTCTGTTTTGTCAGCCTTGTAGAGCTAGATTGACATTTTTCTTGCATTTTGAATGACTTCTGTTTGCTGGAGTTACATCCTTGATCCATTTCTCCAAGGCTGTGCTGTTCTGTTCTACTGTCCTTGAGAAGAGTAAATGTTGTTCTGTTCTCCTGTCCTTGTCACAGCGCTTGCCCTGCCTGAGGTGTGTCTACAACCCCCCCAACCTATGGGCTTGGGGTGGGCAAGTGTTCCTGAGGGAACAGGGATGGGACAGCTGGGCTGGACCAACCCAAGGGATGTTCCATTGCATGTCACACCATGATCAGCAATAAACTGCAGGAAGCAGCAGGGGGCAAGGGGGGTAAGGGATTATTTTCTTTTTAGAGATACTTTTCTTTCAAAAATCACTGACACATAAAGAATCCTCTCCTTCCACAAGGTGGTTAAATATTTTCTGCTGATAGGAGATTTACTGTGGATTTGCTTTCCTCCTGTTTGTGGTCTTTGCTTTTTGTTGTTGGTTTGTTGTGGGGTTTTTGTGTTATTGTGGGTGGGTCTTGCTTTGGGTTTTTTTGTTGGGTTTGGGTTTTTCCCTTTTGAACTGCCTTTCTTCTGATGCATAAGTCTTTTCTTCCTTTTCTTGTGGCTTGGTTGTCACCTGAAGGCAGGATAAATTCACTCAACTCAGTCATCTTGCCCATAGGAAAGAAAAGCACAATTATGCCCAATTGTGTTTTGCAGTGACCATCAGCTGGATGGGTTTGGTCACAGACTTCCTACAATTTGGCAGTATCCACAAAGCAATTGAAAGTGTGTTTCATGCCATTGTGGAGATAATAGAAATGTTCCCCAGTGGTGGTCAAGGGCTGGTCACTGAGGGATGTCACCAGGCAGTGGCTGCCAAGAGGACTCTGTACCATGGGTGACATTTGACCCTCGTTGTTCAGCCAAATTCCCACCCAGCCCAGGTTCCATTTCTTCAGCCCAGCTCTCTCCAGTCTGGCTCTGAGGACACCACAGCAGATGGTGTCACAGGCCTGGCTAAAGTCTGGGCACACAACATCCCCTTCTTTCCCTCCCACAGGGGTTCTGCAATCCCTGCCTTGTCCTGCCAGTGCCTGGGATGGCTGCAGGAGAATTTGCCACATCCCCTTCCCTGCTGAGCCTGACCAGTCTGGGACTCTCCCAGATCCCCTCCCTGCCCTGTTAGCAGACTGGCTCCATGTCTGCCTTTCCTAGGTTCCCAGGACCCTCTGGGATGGCTCTGCCCTTTCCAAGGGGTTTGAGAGAGCTCTCACAGTGACACTGCCCAGCCTTCTCAACAGCCCTGACACCAAAGGCCTTTTCCACATCCCTCAGTTCCAGGTCAGTGCCCAGGACACAGCACAGCCCTGTCCAGGTCCTGGGGGTGGTTCAGAAGGGAGGCAGCTGTGATTTCTCCCCACACCCCCCCACCCCAATGGTCTCTCTGTGCAGTCCTTGGCTGTGCTGAGCAGTCTCCCTGGAGCCTCCCTGCCCTGGATGTTGCTCTCTGCAGTCCTAAGCACAGCCCAGAAAAGAATTCAGGTGGTTTCCCAGAGAATTTCACTCTCAGAGTGAAGTGGCCTCAAGGCCCTGTTTGTGCCTCTGGGCTTGTGCCAGCCCCGAGTGCTGCTGATGGTGTTTGTGCTCACTCTGGTTCATCTCCCCCCCCCCACACACACGATGCCCTGCTGAAATCTCCTCAGGACAGAGCAACCAGACACTGCTGGCCTGGTCACTTGGTGTCCCTCCATGCAGTGACAAACAACGTCCTGCAGGTGTGGGCAGAGGCCTGTGCTGGCAATGGTGGTTGCAGGGGCTGGTGTGGGACAATTGCCCTGGGGCACCTTCCCAGGCTGTCCCCAGAGCAGAGACACAGCCCAGGCCCTGCTCTGCTGCTCCCTCAGGTCCATGCCAGGAGCTCTGGCTGTGCCAGGACACTGCTGGGTGCCCCCTTGCACACTCCCCCTCTGCCCCTGGGCACTGGGCTTTGCTTTGCCAGGGCATTCCTGGAGCACATTGCTGACAGCAGCTCTGCAGGGAGAGCAAAGCCTTCCTGGGCTGCCCTCAGGAGATGCCCTTTGCTGCTGGAGCTGCTGTGCTGGAGCCCAGCTGTGTCCCAGCAGTGCCCATGGCCTGGCCCTGCCTGTGCTCACAGCACGGACACGCAGCAGGACAGTGACCAAGCTGCCACAGCACTGCGGCCTTACAGCCACAGAAGGGTTGGGAAGGAGAGGCTGGAGTTGGGAAGAGCAGTTGTGGGAAGAGCCAGGGCCATTGTCCCTGGCTGTGCTGCTGTGCTGGGAGTCTCTGCCCTCCAGCTCTGCTCACAGGCACTGCCCCTGCAGAGACAGAGAGGGGCTGAGGGAACATCTTGGGCACACAGGGCAGAGCAGGACACTTTATTTTACATAAATGCACGGTGATCAGGGCTCCTTACTGTCTGTGCTTAAAACAGGCACGGTAGATACTGATGTAACAATACTGTGAGTAATGGTATCCCTTTATGGAAAATCTTATCAGAAAAGGGAAGGGAAGGGAAGGGAAGGGAAGGGAAGGGAAGGGAAGGGAAGGGAAGGGAAGGGAAGGGAAGGGAAGGGAAGGGAAGGGAAGGGAAGGGAAGGGAAGGGAAGGGAAGGGAAGGGAAGGGAAGGGAAGGGAAGGGAAGGGAAGGGAAGGGAAGGGAAGGGAAGGGAAGGGAAGGGAAGGGAAGGGAAGGGAAGGGAAGGGAAGGGAAGGGAAGGGAAGGGAAGGGAAGGGAAGGGAAGGGAAGGGAAGGGAAGGGAAGGGAAGGGAAGGGAAGGGAAGGGAAGGGAAGGGAAGGGAAGGGAAGGGAAGGGAAGGGAAGGGAAGGGAAGGGAAGGGAAGGGAAGGGAAGGGAAGGGAAGGGAAGGGAAGGGAAGGGAAGGGAAGGGAAGGGAAGGGAAGGGAAGAATTAATACACCAAATAGAATAAGAAACAAGACACAAGGCACAAAGCAGTCTGGGCCTGGAATGAGTTCCATTCTGAATACTGTGCAGAAACAAAGAGGCACTTGATTGTTTCTGAAAAGCACAGAGTGGTCATATTCCTCAGGCTGTAGATGAGGGGGTTCAGTGTTGGAGGCAGCAGTGAGCACAGAACTGACAGTGCCAGACCCAGGGATGGGCACCAGGCTGGCACAGGTGACCTTGAGGCTCTGCAGGGCTCAGGCACAGCGGCTGTGCCAGAGTCAGGGCTGAGCTCACACTCTGTGGGCTGGGGCAGAGCCCAGGCAGAAATGAGCCCTGAGCCAGCAGCTCTGCAGTGGTGGCCACCAGGCTGGGTGGCCAAGGGAGGCTTCTGGCCATGCCCTGGAAGCAGCTGCTGATGCCAAGGGGCCTTTGGTGCCTCAGGCTCTCCCTGGCACAGCTCCCAGCACGGCACTCTGCACTTGTGCCCGAGGCCTTCACTCTCCTGGGGCTGGCCTGGGGCTTTTCCTGCAGTGGGACCTGCCCTGGTCCTGGCATAGGAAAGGCAGTTCCTGCTGGAGCAGGAGGCTCTGCCTAGAATGGGCTCAAACAACTCCAGCAAGGCCCTGTTTGCAAAGCCCCCAGGGGGAAATGAAGAAGGGGATCATGCTGCTTTTTGGGTCAGTAATGCTGAAACCAGCCTGACTCCTCCATCCCAAAGTTCCACATGCTGAGAGGGAGCTGAAGCTGTGGCAGAACTGCTAAAATCCTCAGAGAAAGCAACGACCCAGTGACACCACTGAGAGCTTCTGCAGAGCTGCTGAGCTGGCACAGCCTGGGCACATCTGACTGACAGGGCAGCACTTCAGACTAGAAAAGCCCCGTCCCAAATTTTAACAGCAGCATCTCCTGACATTTCCCTTCTTGGGGAGGGGTGTGGAGATTCCTCCCTGGAGTGGGGACATCCCTCAAGGTCACTGCCTGAGGCTGAGCCAAAGAGATTTGCCCATGGTCGTTGGTCTGGGGGAGTGACACTCATCTCTGGTTAATAACTGCTTTTGCTTTAATAGAATTGCTTCAAAATTGCTTCCTAGAGCACTGTCTTAAAATAGATGTTACAGCTCCTGTACTGTGGAGTAAATCATTCTGATTAAGACCTTTTTGTCCAATCATGGTCATAATCAGTCACATCTATATGTACATAAATACTTCTGGTTTGCCATCCTTAATGTTGCGGGACAAAGTTGTAGAAACGTTCAATTCCACCTGTATAATCCTTGAGACATAAATCCTTGAGAAAGTCTGGGGCTGGGATTGGATCCAGGCACTCCCAGGATCCTCTCCCAGAAGGAGTTTAGAAAGCTTGGGGGCCCAGGTTTGGGGGAGCTTGGGCATATAATTGGGGTGTTGTGGGTCCCTTGTGAACCTCGTGACCCAACAGGAGCTTCTCTAATAAACTTTGCCTGGAGCTGCCACTCTGCTCATGACAGGAACCCCTGTGAGTGTCTGTGACATCCCAGCTCTTTGGCAGCCTGGACTCTCCTGGGATGGCCCCATGGAGCCCCTGTGAGTGTCTGTGACATCCCAACTCTTTGGCAGCCTGGACACTCCTGGAATGTCCCCATGGAGCCCCTGGGAGTGTCTGTGACCTTGCTGTTCTTTAGGAGCACAGGGATGTCACCACTGAACTCCTGCCACTGCCTGGGACAAATTGGCTCCTTGGCAGGGTACAGACACCTCTGTTGTCACTGTGCAGCCCTGGAACTGTCAGTTACCTCATGATCCTTAGGAAGATTCAGGAGCCCTGGGATGTCACCACAGAGCCCCTGTGACTGAGGGTGACCAAACAGATCTTCAGGAGCCCAGAGACCCCTCAGATGCCACCATGGAGCCCCTGTGCCTGCATGTGAGCTCACAGCTCTTGAGTAGCTGGAAACCCCTGGAATCTCTTCAATCTGCTCTGCTGAGGATGGATCCTCAGCAAGTTGGAGGTTCCCTGATGAATTTTAGCTCTCCAGAGGCTTGTTCAGTCTTCAGCTCTTCAGTTCAGGAATTCAGTGCCATAGGCTCATTAACATTCCAAAGCACTCTAACAAGACAACCCCCGGGAATAAAATAATTTTAAGTCCTCAGTTCTTCTGTCGTTCACTGTACAGTTTTCAGAGGTGTATTCAAAGAGAATATACTATATATTTTTTAAAATGCAGGGATGTTTTTTGTCCTCTTCACTTTTGTTTTCCTGTTTCTAGATTGATACCAGCGATCTCCAGTTGATATTGATCCCCAGCACCTCCTAAGGTGCTCTGAATAGATATGAACATCAAGACCCTTCATGGCTCATCATCAATCACACTTTGTCCCTATCCCCACCCCACCATTTCCCTCATCCAGCCCCTGGCACTCAGAGCAGCCTTGTACAAATCTGAGCTTCCTCCACTCCACGCTGCACCTGCAGCTTTCAGCTCCTTGGCACCAGCTCCCACCTGCTTTTCTTGCAGAAGGAGCTGCCTGAGACACAGAGGGATGTTCATTCATTGTCAGCCAACAAAGCCAAGGGAAGGCACAGCTCCATGAAAAACACAAGTCCAGCCAGTGACACAAAGAGAAGGGAAGATCAGGATTTCTTCCCCTGCCATTGTACAGTTCCAGGAAATTCCTGGTCTCTCCTGCTGGTGGAAAAACTTGGACATTTCTTAGAAGTGCTCCAATGTCCCAGCTAATGAAGATGTGCTCGTGCACCTCGCAAGCTGCCGGTCCCCTACAGCCCTGCAGGGCTCCTGTCCCATCTGCTCTGCTCCAGTCTAAAACAGGGACCAGCATTGTCCCAGCATCATTGGAGAGCTGAATTGGAAAGGACCTCAGCAAGTCAGCAGCCCAAGCTGTCAGAAACTGGGTCAGCCCAAGTGGTTCAAGGCTTGATTTGGTCTGGATTGGAAAATCCCAAAGGACAGGGATTAGGGGGAAGCATCTCAGCAGATGGCTGAACCCATGGGAACAAAGGTTTCCTCCTGTCCTGGCTGAGTCTCCCCTCTTTCACCCTCTGCTCATTGTCTTTTGTCTGCCAGCAGGCTCCCAGTGAAGAGCCTGGCTCTGTGTTCTCCATCACCTCCTCGGGGGCACTGCCAGGCTGGGATGAGGAGCCCCCCAGCCTTCCCTGCTCCCCAGGCTGGACAAGCCCAGCTCCCTCAGCCTCTCCTGACAGCCCAAGGGCTGCAGCCCCACCTTGGAGCCCTTCCCTGACCCTGCTGCACCTGCCAGACATCTTTCCTGTCCTGGACAGCCCAACCCAGGCCACAGTGACTTGGAGAATCCACGTCCTTGATGTCCTGGTCACACAGCCCAGCCCCTTGTCCCCATGTCAGGCTCTGGGGTCGATCCTGTGGGACATCCTTTGGTGGAGACTGTGGCTTCAGGTGCACCTGGGGGTACCAGGGGACAGGGGACCCTTCTGGGCATGAACAGCATTGGACTTGTTGGGGGAAACTATGAGGGGGAGCTGGGGCAGAATGACCAACCCAGTGACCTCAAACACCTCTCCTGTGATGTCAGACAGCCAGTCCCATGATGTCACACAGCTTGTCTCTGATGTCACAACCCACTCTGTGATGTCACACAGCCACCCTGTAATGTCACAGCCAACTCTGTGATGTCATAGTCTGCTCTATGATGTCAGACCTCTCCCTGTGATGTCACAGCTGGCTCTGTGATATCACAGACATGGCCCATGATGCTGTAGCTCCTCCATGACCTCACATAACCCACTCTGAGATGTCATAGCCCACTCTGTCACCTCATGTTTCCAGATGATCAATGGTCTGCACCTGGTGAGCTAACACAATGCTCCTTCTCCAAAACCATGGCCCATGGAAACCACACAATGCCCATTGTGTAAGAAGTGGAACTGGAAGTTCAGCAGCCTCAGTGTCCTGCCAGCTCAGCCAGGCTGACTGGAACATTGGGGTCTGTGACCACCAGGGACCACCAGAGAGACCCCCAGGGCAGAAGAGGGCATGCAAAAGGGGAGGGGAAATGTGTTAATGATTTCAGGGAAATGATTATCATATGTCTGTTTAGTCTGGGACAAGCAATGAACATGTATCCAAAATACAGAATATAAACAGAAACTTTCCTGTACTCAGCACACACGGCTTTGGAGGAGCTGTCCCCCCGTGCATCCAGCTGAATAAAGAATGCTGCTTCTGAATGCTACATTGGGGTGAAGGAGTTTTTGATTTTACAGAACTTTTGGTAACACGCCCACTGCCAAGGAAAGCTCTGTCTGCTGCTGTTCACAGAGCAGGGCTGGTGGGAGATCACAGAATCACAGAATGACCAGGTTGGAAGAGACCTCCAAGATCATTGAGTCCAACCCAGGCCCTAACACCTCAACTAAACCATGGCACCAAGTGCCACATCTAGTCTTCTGTTAACCAAAACATCCAGGGATGGTGATGCCACCACCTCCCCAGGCAGACCATTTGAGAACTTTATCACTCTTTCAAAAAAACCTTTTTTCCTAATATCCAACCTGTATTTCCCTTGGTGCAGCTTGAGACTGTGTCGTCTCGTTGTCAGTTACTGACTGGAGAAAGAGACCAACCCCCACTTGATTAAAAACAACTTTCAGGAAGTTGTAAAGAGCTCCAGGCTAAACAACCCCAGCTCCCTCAGCCGTTCCTCACAGGAGTTGTGTTCCAAGCCCCTCACTAGCCTCGTTGCCTCCTCTGGACATGCTCAAGCGTCTCAACATCCTTCCTGAACTGAGGGGCCAGAGCTGGACACAGCACTCAACGTCCTTCCTGAACTAAGGGGCCAGAGCTGGACACAGCACTCGAGGTGTAGCCTCACCAGTGCTGAGTACAGGGGAAGAATGACCTCCCTGCTCCTGCTGGCCACACCATTCCTGATCCAGACCAGGAGTCATTGGCTTTCTTGACCACCTGGGCACACTGCTGGCTCATGTCCAGCCTGCTGTCCAGCAGTGCCCCAAGTCCCTTTCTGCCTGAGCACTGTCCAGCCACACCATCCCCAGCCTAGAACACAGCAGGGGGTTATTGTGGCCAAAGTGCAGGACTCGGCACTAAGACTTATTAAACTTCATCTTTTTGGACTCTGCCACCCATCCAACCATTCCAGGTCTCTCTGCAGAGCCCTCCTACCTTCCAACATATTGCCACATGCTCCCAGCTAGTGTCATCTCCAAATTTACTAATGGAAGACTCAATACCCTCATCCATGTCCTCAATAAAAATATTGAACAGAACTGGCCCCAGCACAGACCCCTGAGGAACAGCACTCCTGACTGGCTGCCAGCTGGATGCAGCACCGTTCCCCACCACCCTCTGGGCCCGGCCATGCAGCCAATTCTGAACCCAGCAGAGAGTGCTCCTGTCCAAGCCACGGACTGCCAGCTTGTCCAGCTTCACCACAAGGACAACGCAATGACCACACCCACTGTGCACACTCACTAATTACTCTCATTGACCCTCCCTCACTGACCACACCCTTTGACCACACCCAATGACTACACCCACAGTGCACACTCACTGACAACTCCCCACTGACCACTCCTCACTGACCAACTCAGTGAATAACCCCACTCACAATCCCAATGACTACACCCAGTGACTACCCTACTGACCATACCCACTGCCCATTGCACACTGACCACACCCACTGACTACAGCTTGCTGACCACACCCACTGTCCATTGCACACTGACCATGCCCACTGATTATACCCATTGACCACACCAACTGACTACACCCACTTACTACACACACTGACCATGTCAATGATCACACCTAATGACCATAGCAATTTACCACACACACTGACCATCCCACTGAACACACCCCACTGACCACACACACCCCGTTGATCACATCCAGTCACATCCATCAAAATGGCCTCACCCACCCCTTTGACAACACCCTAAAATGGCCACACCTGCTCCATTGATTACATCCCTCACATTGACCACTCCTATCCAATGACCACACACCCACATTGACCACACCCACTGCAGTGACCACACCCATCCCATTGATCCCACCTACTCTCCAATGATCCCATCTTTGTGACCACACTGACCATACCCATCCCACTGATCACACCCATTGACCACACCCAATGACCATGCCCATTCACCACACCCACTTCCCACCCTAATGACCATCAAATTGACCATACCCACTGACCAAATCCTCTGACTACCCCTATTGACCATCCCTCACTGACAACACCCTTTGATCATACCCACTGACAACACCCAGTGCCCACAAGCACTGACCACTCCCCACTGATTACCCCACTAGCCACTCCCCACTGACCATCCCAATGACCACACCCTAGTTCCTACCCCACTGACCACACCAATTAACCACACCAACTGAAAACACTCCACTCACCACACCCACTGAGCAGACCCCCATTGTCCACATCCAGTGCCCAGACATCCACTGACCACCCCCACTGACCACCCCCACTGACCACACCCTCGGACCGCACCCAATGACTACAACACTGACCACACCCATTTACCACACACCACTGACCACACCCACTGACCAAACCCACTGATCACACCTCAATGACCACCCCCACTGAGCACACCCACTGACCACCCTAATGACTACACCCATTGACCACACGCACTTCCCATCCCAATGACGACCCCACTGACCACCTCAATGACCACACCCCACTGCCCATTCCCACTGACCACCCCAGTGACTGCATCAATTGACCACACCCACTGAATGCCCCAATGACCATCGTACTGAGCACACACAATGACAAACTCAATGACCACACCCCAATGACCACCCCACTAACCACAGCCCACTGACCACACCCACTGATGGCACCCACTGGCTACCCCAATGACCACTCGTACTGCCCAGACCCCACTGACCACCCCATTGATCATACCCACTGACCACACCCAATGACCACACCCAATGACCACACCCACTGACCACGCCAATGACCACACCCATTGATCCCACCCGCTCCCCACCCCAAAGACATCCCCACTCACCACTCCCACTTACCACACCCACTGACCATCCTAATGAAAACTCCAGTGACGTGCCCACTGATCACTCCCCACTGACCAACCCACTGCCCACACCCCAATGACCAAGGTCGAAGAAGCTGCTGAAGGAGTCAGAAGCAAAAGTCCAAGTCTCTTGGAGCATCCCTGGGCCCCAGTGAGGGCAGGGAGTGCCAAAGGCTGCCCAGGGCCTGGTGAGAGCAGCTCCTTGAGGCCAGGATTGCAGGGAGCCCAAGGCTGTGAGCAGGGAACTGCAATGCTGAGCAAGGCCTGGGCTGGCTGGAGGGAGCAGAAAGGCCAAGCCCTGAGCCCAGGCCTGGGACAGCAGGGCCTGTCCCTCCCGGGTGTCTGGGGGCTGTTTGTGGGGCAGGGAGATGGGAGGGGCAGCAAGGACAAATGTCCTAAAGCTGCAAGCCCTGCCAGCCTGCTCAGGGAGGGGCCAGGGAGGACCAAAGTGCAGGCCCTGAAAAGAAAGTTCCTCCTGTGGGGCCTCCAGAGGAGCCGGCAGAGCCCAGGGGACAAATGGCTGGGTGCCTGTGGGCCTTGGCCATCTCTCCTGCAGGTGTGAGTGTGGATCTGCTGGAGGGCAGGAGGGCTCTGCACAGGGCCCGGGGCAGGCTGGATCCAGGGCTCAAATCCAACAATCTCAGGTTGAACAAGTCCAAGTGCCGGGTCCTGAACTTTGGCCACAACAACCCCTGCAGTGCCACAGGCTGGGGGCAGAGTGGCTGGACAGTGGCCAGGCAGAAAGGGACCTGCAGGGACTGATGGGCAGCAGGCTGGACATGAGCCAGCAGTGTGCCCAGGTGGCCAAGAAGGCCAATGGCTCCTGGCCTGGATCAGGAACAGTGTGGCCAGCAGGAGCAGAGCTGCTGTGCCACCCCTGCCCTGCCGCCAGCTCTGCACACAGACATTGCTGCTGCAGCTCCAGAGAAGGGAACAAATGGGGGATCTCTGGTGAAAATTTTGCAGAGAGATGCTTTAGTTCCTTTAGAGCCACTGAGAGAAGCGCTCCTCCTTGACACAGGCTGGGGCCACAGCAAAGGTGGAGAAAATCTAAATGAGAAATGGCACAAACAATGGCCTTTATTTCTGGACAATAATGAAAAATTAAAAGAGAGGAAAAAACCCCACAAACAAACCAACAAGAACTATTAAAGATGGCTTTTATTACAAATGATTTGCATAAACTGGCCAGCAATTTAATGTTTCTGAAATGGGACAGTCATCAGTGTCCACACTGCAGCCTTGAGCTCCTGGTTCCTCAGGCTGTAGATGAGGGGGTTCAGGGCTGGAGGCACCACTGAGTACAGAACTGACAGGGCCAGATCCAGGGATGGGGAGGAGATGGAGGGCGGCTTCAGGTAGGCAAAAAATGAGGTGATGACAAACAGGGAGACCACAGCCAGGTGAGGGAGGCAGGTGGAAAAAGCTTTGTGCTGTCCCTGCTCAGAGGGGATCCTCAGCACAACCCTGACGATCTGCACATAGGAGAAAACAATGAACACAAAACAGCCAAATCCTAAACAGGCACCAAACACAAGAAGCCCCAGTTCCCTGAGGTAGGATTTGGAGCAGGAGAGCTTGAGGATGTGTGGGATTTCACAGAAGAACTGGCCCAGGGCATTGCCATGGCACAGGGGCAGGGAAAATGTATTGGCCGTGTGCAGCAGTGAATAGAGAAAGGCACTGGCCCAGGCAGCTGCTGCCATGTGGGCACAAGCTCTGCTGCCCAGGAGGGTCCCGTAGTGCAGGGGTTTGCAGATGGACACGTAGCGGTCGTAGCACATGATGGTCAGCAGGGAAAGCTCTGCTGAAAAGAAAAAGACAAGAAAAAATAGTTGGGCAACACATCCTGTGTAGGAGATGTTCCTGGTGCCCCAGAGGGAATTGTGCATGGCTTTGGGGACAGTGGTGCAGATGCAGCCCAGGTCAGTGAGGGCCAGGTTGAGCAGGAAGAAGAACATGGGGCTGTGCAGGTGGTGGCCGCAGGCTACGGCGCTGATGATGAGGCCGTTGCCCAGGAGGGCAGCCAGGGAGATGCCCAGGAAGAGGCAGAAGTGCAGGAGCTGCAGCTGCCGCCTGTCTGCCAATGCCAGCAGGAGGAAGTGGCTGATGGAGCTGCTGTTGGACATTTGCTGTGCCTGAACATGGGGACCTGTTCATGGAGAAAAGGACAGTGAAGAGTTAGAGGAGATGCCTGGAACCAAAATCAAAGCCATTTCCCATACACCCTTTCCTGGAACACACAGACAGCCTGTTTTGTTTAAGAGTTCTGCAGTTTTCTTTCTAAGCTCCCCCCATGCCTCTCCTGGTATTCTTGGATATCAAACCCTCAGCATTTCTGCTGTCCCCAGGGAGAACAGAGCACGTTCTGTGAGGCAAAGTGATGAGTGGAGAGTGACGGGACATGGTCTGTCATTCTGACCTGTTCAGAGTTTCTCTGGCCTTCAGCCTTTCTCAGGTGGAGGGTGATCACCTTCCCATCTTTCCTTTAAAAAATCACCAGGTACTGCTGAGAGCAGATGGATCCATCACAGCCCAGCTCCACTTTTGTAGCCACGGACTCACGTTGCTCATTTCACCAACCCAACAGCATTTCCAGTGTCAGAACACCTCTGCCTTTCCCCGGGGGTCTTTCAGATAACACAGAGATGCTGCAAGACAGGTTTGCATCCTGGATTGAAGCTCCCAGCTTGGACTGAAATCTCCAGGAGACTTCCAAGTGTCCTTGTGATGGCATTGGACTGAGGGAGATGCAGCTCCTTCCCTGGCTGCACTGACAGCATTGCCCAGAGCCGGGCACTGGGGACAGCATCACCCTGAGCCAGCTGTGCCCCCTCCCAGAGCCCCCCAGGGCCGGGCAGCTGCTCCCAGCCCTGTGTTCTGCAGAGGGAACTGGGCCCGGGGCTGCAGAGTTGCGCCAGGGCTCTGCTGCAGCTCTGCCTGCACAGGAGGGGCTTCAGGCCTTGGACCCCCAGCCCTGAGGGCTGAGGCTTGGCTGGGGGACAGGAGGGAGGGGGCTTGTTCAGAGGGAGGGGCTGCACTGGTGGGGCTCCTGTGGAGATCTCTGAACTCTCCCTGCCACAACATTGCTGGGGTCTGTTTTCTCTCATTGCCTCATCTTCTCTCAGCTTCCTGCAGATTTTCCTCCTGCGGGGGTTTCCCTGTTCCTGAGCTCTCCCTGCCAGCACTCCCAGACCCCAAATCTCTGGGCACTCCCCTTGGCCCTACAGAACCCTGCCTGTTTGCAGGGCACTGGCTGGGGGCAGGATCTGTTGGCAGCCTGGAGAAAGGACAGCTCAGACTAAGCCTGATGGGCCCAGCCAAGGTGATGCTGGTGCTGTCCATGGGCAGAGGAGTGGCTGGAAGCACATCAGGGATCTCCTGCATACCTGCTGATCCCTGAGAGTTCAGATGTCCCAGGGACTTGTCAAAATTCATGATAACTTTATCATTTGTTCTCCCTCTCCCCTATTATCTAATGGTATGAAATGAAAATAAAGTCTCAGGAAATGTCCTGATTTTAAAATAAATCCTTGTCTTGAAAATATTTTGGAGTGGGCAGAAGCTCTCAGTGTGTCAGAGCTTCATGAGCATTTCACCTCCTCTGCCCCAGAAATACTCACAGAGTTGTACTCACAGAGTCTGTAGGCATTGGGATGTTCCAGCTTGAGGAGATCCCTGCAGGAGCTGCAGCTGCATTGTCCTACAGCCAGAGGTGCCTGTGCCAAGGGCTGGCAGTGATTCTCCCCCAGTCTCTTCTCAGCACCTTCCCAGCCCTGAGTGATTGAAGCTCTCTCTGCCTGTGTGCTGTGCCTGGGGTGGCTGCAGTCAGTGCCCCAGCCCTGCGGGGCTGGGAGAAGAGCTGCTCAGCAAGAGAAATGTCTTTTGAAGCTCTTCTTGGTTGCCAGGAGCTGCCTCTGTGCCAGGAGCCCAGCCCAGCTCATCAGCACAGACACAGCACAAGGACTTTAATGACCCTCTTGGGGCTGGTGCTGAGGCCCTGAACATCAGTCCCTGAGAGGGAGATGAAGAAACCTCTCAAGAATTCAAAGTCAGAATCCAACTCCAAAGTTTCTGGAAGTTTTAATGGGTCCCACTGAGGGCCAGGACAGAGCAAGTGTCCCCAGGCCCCAGGCAGAGCAGAGAAGTGGAGGCAGTGATGCCAGGAGGGGACAAAGAGAAGCCAAGTCTTGGTGGCCTGGGGCACAGCAGGGTCTGTGCCACCAAGGGCTGTGAGGAGACACCTTGTCCTGAGGCTCTGGGGCCTCCTGGCACAGCCCCAGCAAGGCTGGGCCCTGTCAGCCCCTTGTCCTGCCCTCAGCATCCCCCTGACAGCCCAGTGGCCTCAAGGATGTGCTGGAAGGAGTCCCTGGGGAGCCTTGGTCAGGACTGGCCCTGGGGGGCTCCTGAATGCTCCCAGGCACTGCAGGTTCTTCAAAGGACTTTGGGTTTGGCTTTTGCGTTGGAGCTTCTGAGAGGTTTCTGCAACCATGGCCTCCAATTATCTGCTGTAATTAGTCCCTTGAGAGTCTTTGTCAGTAACAACACTCAGTGGGGCTCATTAATGCTTCAAGGTACTTCATTTTTTTTAAGGTACTTGGTGTTTCCCTTTTAAATCTGATTCTGTGAGAAAGATTGTGCATCCTGGCCCCAATTATCTACTTTAACAAGTCCCTTGGGATTCTTAGTCAGTAAAAACACTTAGTGGTGCTCATTAATACTTGAAGGTACTCAAAGTTTCTTAAAGAACTTTTTTTTTTGCCACTGAGTCTCTGAGAAGTTTTTGTGCCATCCTGGCCTCCAATTATCTGCTTTAATGAGTCCCTTGAGAGCTTTGCACTGACACTCAGTGGGGCTCAGTATTACTTTGAGATACTCAAGGTGTTTAAGGTAGTTTTGGTTTTCCTGTCCACTCTGAGTCTCAGAGAGGTTTTTACGCAATCCTGGCCTCCCATTCTCTCCTCCATGGAGTCCATGAGGAGCCTGTGTTTGGGATGGACCTCAGTGCTACCCATTAATGCCCCAAGACACTTTGAGTTTTTCTTCTGACTTGGTCTCCTGGAAAGGTTTGTGCAATCTCCTCTCAGGCCCTGAGGTTCAAGGGCTCAGCACCAAATGCACCACGGGGCTCATTAGGATCAAGCAAGTCCTGACAAACCATGGCTGTGCCTTGATTTCCCTCTGGTCTGGTGCAGTTCATTAGGAAAATTTCCTGATAAAATTATGGAGTAACATTTCAAAGAGTTTCTAAGAAAGACACATTCCTGTTATAAAGGGTGTCTTTTATTACTGCTCTGTTTAGAGCAGAGGTGATTGCAGCATTCGGTGATTGATATTGATCCAGGGTCTCTCCTAAGCAAGGCCTACTCAGAGAAGCTGTGTCCTGAGTTGTGACCCAGTGTGGACAACCTTGCTCCACATTCCTCAACCCCATCCTGTCTCTCCTCACTCACCTGGGACCTGCTTTGGTCAGAGAACTGGCTACACTCAGGCAAACAGGGGGTTCTTAATTTTCTTTAGCAATGTAAAACTCCTAATTTTCCACATTGAAAACAGACACCTTCCTCAAGTCTGTGCCAGTCCAAGGTGCCACCAAAACCACTGCAACCCTGCCCTGGGCCAGGAGTGAGGATGGATCATCATCCCAACCTGCACTGGGCCATTGCAAGGGGCTGTGGCCATGGACACTGTGCTGACCCCACTGCTGGGTTTGGGTGCCATGGCAGCCGTGAGCAGTTCCAGTTTCCTTGGAAACACTGGGGAGGACTGGGACATACTGGAGAACACTGGGAACGCTGTGGGAGGCACTGGGACATACTAGGAGTGATACTGGGGAGGACTGGGACCACCTGGTAACACGGGGAATGCTGAGGGGGAATCTGGGTGGACTGGGATGGACTGTGGGGGTACACTGAGACATACTGGGGATACTGGGAGTGATACTGGGTAACACTGAGACATACTGGGACATACTAGGAGTGATACTGGGTAACACTGAGACATACTGGGGATACTGGGAATGATACTGGGAGATACTGGGACGAACTGGGGACACTGTTGGGAGGACTGGGGGACACCTGGGCATACTATGGATGACACTGGGGGAAATTGGAAGGGAATGGCAATGGACTCAGGTGTATTGGGAGGGACTGGGCTGTACTGGGAGGGATTGGAGGGACACAGGGATGCACTGGCCTGTACTGGGGATGAACTGGGCTGTACTGGGAGGGACTGGAGGGGCACAGGGATGCACTGGCCTGTACTGGGGATGAACTGGGCTGTACTGGGAGGGACTGGAAGGGTTCAATGGGCTCATCCCTCCTCTGCTGCCTCCCATTTGCCGAGACTTGTGCCCAACACTGCCCGCATCCAATCAGCGCCGGGGATCGGGGCTTGGGGGGAGGGGCTTGGTTTCGGCACGAGCTTTTTTTTTGCCTATAACTCCCGTCATGCCCCGCGGCCTGATAGAGCCCCAGTGCAGTCAGGACTACAACGCCCGTCGTACCCCGTGGTCCACACAACCCCCCCGGGTATCCGCCCCCCATGTGTCCCATAAGTGTCCCCCAGACCCTCCAGCATCCCTAAGTGTCGCCTTAGGGCCCATTCTGGACCCCCCAAAAGCGTCCCCGGATCCTTTGAATGCTCCCAACCCCACAGCTGCCCGTTACAGCCACTTCAGGGAATTCATCTCCTATCATCTCCCGTGGCTTCAGAGCCCTTCGTAACACAGTTCCACGCCTAAAACTCCTCCCGTGCCTAATTTTTTTTATGATTTCAGATTTCAGTCCCAAGTAGGCAACGTCAGATGTGGTGAGTTTGGGGTGAGGACCAGGTTGTCCAAACAACAAACAACAACAGAGTCAGCCTGCAAGGGGCTCATTCTTCTCTGTGCCCAGACCTACTAAGGAGATAGTCAGCATCAAGATCCCTTGGGGAATGCTTTTATTGCCTCCTCTCTGAACTGAAAAATAAAACAATGCACCCTTCATTAGAAAAAAAATGTCAGGAGGTGCACTTTGAAATCTTCCTCCCTCCTTCACAGGACTCCAAACTGACTCCAGTCAGCTGCACAAGCCCTGGAGACTCAAAGACAATTGAAGGAAGACAAAAAGCGCCTGAGGGCTTTCTGTATTTTCATCAGCCCCACACTGGATTTGGGACTGAGTCCAGGACCCCCAGGCACTGAGAGAAGGAAGAAGAAGCTGCTGAAGGAGTCAGAAGCAAAACTCCAAGTCCCTTGGAGCATCCCTGGGCCCCAGTGAGGGCAGGGAGTGCCAAAGGCTGCCCAGGGCCTGGTGAGAGCAGCTCCTTGAGGCCAGGATTGCAGGGAGCCCAAGGCTGTGAGCAGGGAACTGCAATGCTGAGCAAGGCCTGGGCTGGCTGGAGGGAGCAGAAAGGCCAAGCCCTGAGCCCAGGCCTGGGACAGCAGGGCCTGTCCCTCCCGGGTGTCTGGGGGCTGTTTGTGGGGCAGGGAGATGGGAGGGGCAGCAAGAACAAATGCCCTAAACCTGTGGGACACTCCAGATCCTCATGGAACCAAGGGGCCAGTGCGACGCTGTGGGAAGTTGTGGAACCAAGGGGATCATTGTGGCTCTGATGGGGCCCATGGAACCAAGGGGCCAGGGTGACAGTGGGGGGCCTCATGGAAACAAAAGGCCACTGTTAGTCTGCAGTGCTAGAACATCCCAGAACACTGAAATGCTGGAAGTAAGCAAAGGTTCCTTTACTTGAGTTTGGTGCACCGGAGAAACACTGACCAGATATTGTCAACATGGACAGATGCATAGAATATTCTTGGAAGGAAGGGACCCACAAGGATCATCATGTCCAACTCTTATGTGAATGGCCCACAATGGGATTGAACTTACAACCTCAGTGATACTGGCACCATGCTCTAACCAACTGAGCTAACAGGTCAAAATGACACAAAATTTTACTGGTGAAATACAGACAATCAAGGAACTTCAGCAAAGGATTTATTACAATGTCCAATTCAACATAAAACTCTTATCATAGCATTAACTTCATTTAACACAGAAACCTTTAAACCCTTAAGATGTTAAGTTACCCAGAAATGTTCCAGGTAAGTAGGATTAGAAGAAGAAATAGAAACACACATACAGGTACCAGCTGCTCGGGTTCCAGCATCACTCACAGAGGAACCCCAGGAGAAGGCAGGATCCAGACCATGGGCTGACCCCATGCTCCAGCTTTTCACACCCTGGGCGTTCATGAGCCTGCCCCTTGGGTGGGGCTTCCAGTTGCTTGTCCAATCAGAGTCAGGACTGTCACTGCGTCTGGTGTGTGATTGATTGACAGCCTGGCCAATGAGAGCTGGGTTAGCACTGCCTTTGTGTGATTGATTGACAGCTCAGCCAATCAGAGCTGGGTTAACACCGCCCCTGCTGTGTGATTGACAGCTCTGTCAGTATGGGGGCGGGGCTCTGTCCCACCACAAACCAAGGCCTGACCCGCCCCTGACCCCACACAGGCATTCTGAGCATCTCAAGGTCTCTCGGGACCGTCTTGGGTTATGGAACTTAAAACGCATATTCTATTTCATCTGCTGAAAGCCGTTAGGGAATTGTTCCTCTTTATCTCTTGTAACTCTGGAAGGAGGGGGGCGGGTGCCTTTTGATAACAGGCCAACTGTTAAAACCAGGTAGGACATTGTTTCTTATCTTTTTCACCGCCCGTCCTCCCTCCAGGGGAATATTTTCTGTTAATGGACCATTAAGACACCCCTAAAAGCACACATCCCCAAACTTACCCTCCCTAAAATAGTACATCCACATTCCATCATCCTATTGTGAGATGGTCCACCCAGTGGGGGGAGCCAACCATTCCCACCTGGATAAAACTAAGACGTAGGAACAGACGATGTCTAGCTTCACCCGATTCCCGGAGGAAGACTGAACCCCTTCTTACCTTCACTGAACCCTTGTTCTACAGGATCATCTCTGCTTCAACAGAACCACATCTGCCACTCCAGGAAGACTCACTTTTTGACTGCCTCCAACACCCTGACCAACAGGGTGTCAGGTTGTAGCTCTGACTCTGTCAGGGTTCTCCAAAATTGTTGTTTGTTTGTTTGCTTGTTTGGTTGGGTGGTTTTGTTTTCTACTACATTTGTATTGTTAATATTCCTAGTAAAGAACTCTTATTCCTATTCCCAAATCTTTGCCTGAAAGCCCTTAATTGCAAAATTATAATTTGGCGGGAGTGAGGGTTTTACATTCTCTATTCTAAGGGAACCTCCAGCTTTCCACATACCTGTCTTTTTGGCACATACCTGTCTTCCCAAACCAAGAAAGGGACATCGATCTCCCCCAGCCTCTGACAGCAACGACGGTGACACTACGGAACCTCATGGAACCATGGGTCAGTTGTGACACTGTGGGGCCCAATGGAATCATGGAGACCATTGTGGAACTCCAAGGATCCAAGGGTCCATGGTGACCTTGTGGAGCCTGTAGTGTCACAGAGGAGTCATTGTGACAGAGCGAGGGTGCGTGGAGCTGAGGGGCCATTGTGACACATCAGGGCTTTGTGGAACCATGAAGCTATTGTGACACTGCAAGGCCTCGTGGGAGCACGGGGCCATTGTGACACTACAGAACCAAGGGGAACATTGTGGCACTCCAGGGCCTCATGGAACCAAGACATTGTGATTCTGTGGGGTCCCACTAAACCAAGGGAACACAGAACAGGTCTGGCTGGCTGGGCCTCCTAGGGACCACCTGACAGGTCTGGCTGACCTTGGCATGTCGAGGGCTGCTTCTCATCTGCCCCTAGAGCACTGGGGCTCTGGGCTTTCCTTCCTATGGGAGAGAACTGTTCTCCTCCAGGGGCCCATGGCCAGAACTGGAATTCCTCCTCCAAATTTCCTTCTATGCAAAGACTGTTCCCAGCTGAAATCTGCCAGGAGAGACAGATCTGGCTGCCTTGGTCACCCGGGGGCCACCTCTCATCTGCCTTTGAGACACTGGGACCATGTGCTTTTCTTTCCTTTGGGAAAAAACTACCCATCTCAACCTGGTGCCCATGGCCAAAATTGGGAATCTGCCTCCATAATTCCCTTTATGCAAGGATAGCTCCCAGAAAAAAGCTTCCAGGACTGACAAGTCTGTCTGGCTTTGGCTTCCCGATGGCTGGCACTCATGTGCTTTTGAAACACTGGGCCTCTGTCCTTTCCTTCCTAATGAAAAGAACTCTTCTTCCTGTCCAGGCACCCATGGCCAAAATTGAGATTCCACCTCCAAAATGTCCTATGTCCAAGGATAGCCCCTAGATGAAAGGTGCCAGGAGAGACAGGTCTGGCTGGCTTGGCCTAAGGGTGGCCACCTCTCATCTTCTTCCAAAACACTTGGATTTTGTGCTTTTCTTTCCTATAGGAAAAAAACCCCATCCATCTTGACCAGGTGGCCATGATAGTATAGGGTTAAAATGATTTTTCTGTAGAACTGCAAGCGGGTAACCAAGGGGGTGGTGGTTAGGAAAGGTAACGGTTGGGAAGGGAAAGGCCCGGGCTTGTTGGTTAACCGGGCCTTGAGAATAAAACGTTAGCTTTGCTGTAGTTGCTGTAGCTAAGGCCATTGTTTTAACTAAATCAAGTATGACTTTGTTCGGGGGAATCGAATATGATCACTGTTTGGCTAAATTACAAGAAATTTTGTTTAGGAACAATCCAGGGCAACCAATCAATATGTAGCTGTGTGGCAGAGGGGTATAAAACGTGTGTGTTGCTAATCACTGTCGGAGCCAGATTTGGGTTTGTCTGTGTACCCCGGATCCTGGAGCTCCTCAATAAAAGCATCTGCATATAATCACTCCGTGATTATGTGTTTCCGACGCTAACATTTTGGCGACTCCAGATGGGACCTTGTGAGCGCTGCTGAGGACCACGTGACCCGATCACGCTCCAGCCGGCACCGAGGGATTCTCGGGGAGCCCATCGCGCTACGACCCCCTGCTGCTCACAACGTTCCCTGGAAGGTAAGGTGCTTTTACTCGGGTTTATGGTATGGGTGCCTGCCAGTAAGACGCGGCAAAAGCTACGCTTGGTTGGGCTAAGGAATTCCTGGTTTGAGCCTAGGCGCCATCTGTTAGTCAATGCGAAAGCGTTGCAGGTTCGGCATTGGAGGTATAAATGTAGTTTTATTATGGAGAAGCTAAAAGGATTAAAAGGGGTTTTGGGCTGCTATGCCCCCATCCCGGGTGCTTCTCCTTTGGGTTGTTTGTTGGCACATTGAAAAGAGGGGAATTTTGGTCAAGAGTTACGGAAGGATAAGTTGATTACTTATTATAATGTATAGTGGCCAAAATATGCTTTGTAGAATGGAAAATGTGGCCAGAAAATGGGGTTTTGTAATTTGATATGATTTTATTTTTTATGTTGTTTTGTATAAAGAGGGGAAACTAGATGAACTTTTATATGTTGATTTGTTTTTTTTATTTGTGAGGGAAACCAGTTTGGCTGGTGGAGTGTGGTTTGAAGGCATTGATGCTTGAAGATAAGCATTGTTTGGCTTGTGTTCAGAATAAGCGCTGTATAAAACATTTGGGTCTTGGGAGGGGGGTTGACGATTTGGATGTTGATTTATTAGTGGGACCCCTGCTAAGACCTCCTTGGCATCGAGTTCTACTCCATTTGCTCTCACCCCACCGGATTCCCTTATCCCTCCCTCGCGTACCCCTGCCCGGAGTTCTGTTCCGCACGGTTCCAGTTTACCAGATTCTCTTGCCCCTCCTCCGCTTTCCCCTGCCAATATACCTCTCCTCCACCTTTGCCTGCTCAGGGAAATCTCCCCTTTTCACCTAGGTTTGCTCAAGAAAATAGCTTTGCGTCTGTTCAGGGCTATCCTCCTTCCCTGCCAACGCCTGCTCAGTGATTTATCCCTCCACCGACACCTGTTCAGGGGTACCCTCCTCTCCCACCTACGCCTTCACCGGCTCCCGTCCCCTCTGTCACCCTATACCCTCCTTTGCCGGAATCTCCCACTGTTTCTTTCTCAGGTGGCAATCAGGATTTGATTGTGGGACAGGGACTGAATGGAGGGGGGTACAGAGAGGACAAGGCAGAAGGTAGTGGCAGTGAGGACGATAAGTCAGACGCCCCAATAGCCCACCGTACACGAGGACGGTTGGCCTCAACCTGGCCCCAGGCAAGGAAAGGAATACTGAAATCAGGCAAACAGAAGAAAACTATTATTGTGTCGTTGAGGCAGGGAGTGGGAGCTAATGGACCAGTTTTTGTAAAGGTACCTTTTTTTATCTGCTGATTTGGTTATATGGAAACAGTCAGCTGGATTGTATAGAGATAATCCAGATAAAGTAGCTCGTGTGGTTAGGATGATAAAGAAAACTCAGAATCCTGAGTGAGAAGACATTCAGGTGATTTTAGACACCTTGATGGATGAAACAGAAAGGGGACCAAGACTGAGTTTGAATCAGTGTGCATATTGCAAGTAGAAGGAGCAAGAAAAAAAAAAAGAGAAAAAAAAGAGAAAAAGAAAAAGAAAAAGAAAAAGAAAAAAAAGAGAAAAAAGAAAAAAAAAAGAAAAAGAGGAAAAAAAAAGAAAAAAAAAGAAAAAGAGAAAAAAAAGAAAAAAAAAAGAAAAAAGAGAGGAGGGGGAAAAAAAAAAGTGTTCAAACCGGTTTTACCAAGGCAATCAGTTTCAGCAAGGAGACGATATCAAGGTGATGATGTTATATGCTAAGTAAAAAGAATTCACACTCCGGGAACCTCCGGTAGCTTTACAGTTAAGAGATAAGGGAGTGAAGTTTTGATTGACACTAGAGCAACGCATTTGGTATTAAACTATGTAGAGGGACAAATTAGAAATAAGTCAGCTGTAATTATTGGAGCCACAGGGAAGGAGGAAGTATGGCCATTTTTGCAACCCCTGGATTTGAGTTTCGGGAACAAAGTTTTAACACATGAATTTTTATATATGCCTGGGTGTCCAACTCTGCTTTTAGGGCGTGATTTATTGGCAGCACCAGAGGCGGAAATTACCTTTGAGAATGGTGAACTTGTAATGAGAGTACCCAAGTTCAAAACAGGAAAGATTTTAATGATAAAAGAAAAACCAATTCCTAATATTCCCAAGGAGGTGGAAGATGCAGTAATCCCCTCTGTGTAGGAGACAGATATACCTGGAAAATCTAAGTTAGCACAACCGATATATGTAGAATTGAAAGAAGGAGCCAAGGCGGTAAGGATTAAACAATATTCTATAAAATCAGAAGCATGACAGTGAATAGCTAAAACCATTGATAAACTTTTAAGGTATCAAATTTTACAGGAATGTGAATCAGAATATAATACTCCAATATTCCCAGTGAAGAAACTCAATGGTGAGTATAGATTTGTATAGGATTTAAGGGGTATAAATGAAATAACCACAGACATTCACCCAGTGGTTGCCAATCCCTATACATTGTTAGCATCCGTAAAGGAGATATATAAGTGGTTTACTGTAATTGATTTAAAAGATGCTTTCTTTTGCATACCCCTTGACCAAGAGAGTAAGAAACTATTTGCCTTTGAGTGGGAACATCCAGAAAATGGAAGAAAGACCCAGCTCACCTGGACGAGGTTACCCATGGTGTTTAAAAACTCTCCCACCCTATTTGGAAATCAACTGGCAAAGGAGCTGGAAATCTGGACCAAGGGAGGACAGGTACCAAGAGATCAATACCTTTTGTTGCAGTATGTTGATGATATACTGATAGCAACAGAAGAAAAGACAACGTGCATAAAGGTAACAACTGAAATTTTAAATTCACTGGGAATGGGAGGATATAAAGTGTCTAGAGAAAAGGCACAAATTGCTCAACAGACCGTGATTTATCTGGGATGCGAAATTTCACAAGGACAAAGAAAACTAGGTACTAACCGTATCCAAGCTATTTGTGCTGTTCCAGAACCCCGAAATCTCCACGAACTGCGAGTCTTCCTCGGAATGACCGGGTGGTGCCGTCTGTGGATCATGGACTATGGACTGATTGCAAAACCTTTGTGTGAGGCTCAGAAGACGCAGCCGTTTACCTGGGGCAAACCACAGAAAGAGGCCTTCCTGAAACTGAAAGAAGCACTGATGACTGCTTCAGCGTTGGGGTTACCTGATCTGTCTAAAGACTTTCAGCTGTACGTGCATGAGAGGCAGCGACTGGCATTGGGAGTCCTGACCCAATGATTGGGAAGTTGGAAAAGGCCAGTGGGTTACTTTTCCAAACAACTCGACAACGTAAGTGCTGGGTGGCCCTCATGCCTGCGAGCAGTCGCAGCTACTGTGCTGCTGATACAAAAGGCCAGAAAGCTCACGGTGGGAAGACACATGGATGTTTATGTGCCACACATGGTAACCACTGTTTTGGACAAAAGGGGGGCCACTGGCTCTTTCCCAGCCGGATGAAGAAATTCCAGGTAACCCTAACTGAGCAGGATGATGTGGCATTAAAGACAACTAACCTCTTGAATCCAGCTTTGTTTTTAGGTACTACAGCTGAGGAAGGTCTACTGGAACATGACTGTGTGGAAGTAATTGAATACACCTATGCAGCAAGAGCAGACCTGAAAGATGTCCCTTTGGAGCAACCAGAATGGGAACTTTTTACAGATGAAAGCAGCTTCGTAGAGAATGGAATCAGATACGCCGGATATGCGGTAACCACAATTGACACCATAGTGGAGGCAAAAGCATTACCACCAAACACAACTGCCCAGAGGGCAGAACTGGTAGCATTAACCAGGGCACTAGAGCTGAGTGAGGGAAAAGCAGTAAACATATGGACTGACTCGAAATATGCCTTTGGAATAGTGCATGTGCACGGAGCACTGTGGAAGGAAAGAGGACTGTTACCCTCCCAAGGTACACATATTAAACATCAAGATGTAGTCCTGCAACTGATCAATGCGGTACAAAAACCAGAACAGGTAGCAATTATGCATTGCAAAGCACATCAATTAGGCAACTCCAAAATCTGTGAGAAAAAAACCGCCGATTGGACAGCCCGCCAAGAGGCGCGAAAGGTGCAGACAGCAATGGCATTGATACCATCAAAATTTAATGTCTCTCAATTTAATTTGCCTCCTCAGCCAAAGTGTACCATTGAAAATGACAGGCTAGCACATCTGCTGAAGGCACAGAAGAACACGGAAGGGTGGTATGTAACCGCACAAGGGCAAATAGTGGTACCTCCTTTGGTAATGAGAGAAATTTTACAGGTAAAACATAATGAGTGTCACTGGGGTGCAGAGGCATTGGTAAAATGGCTAAAACAACACTTAGTCTCAGTACGGATGCAAACAATGGCCAAGTCAATAATGCCCAAGTGTGAAATTTGTTTGAAAAACAACCCAGTAGCTAGACAGCACGCACAGTTAGGCAGAATTCGAGTGGGAGTAGAACCAGGAGACTATTGGCAAGTAGATTTTGTGGAACTGTCAAGGACTCGGAGATATAAATATTTGCTAGTAGGGGTTGACACCTTTTCTGGATGGCCAGAAGCCCTTCCCTGTGGCACAAACCAGGCAAAAGAAACAGTTAAGTGGTTGTTACAAGAGATTATTTCCTGATTTGGGGTGCCCCTAGGAATATTATCAGACAGAGGCCCACATTTTGTAGCCACAGTGGTATGGGAAGTGAGCAAAATATTAGGGATATCCTGGGACCTTCACACACCATGGAGACCCCAGTCAGCTGAAGCAAATAATGCATGAGGTACGAAAAGATGAAAAGGATAGCTAGTTGGATAAAATTTTCCAAGGGCTAGGATAGAATGTGAGTTTATGGGTGAAATTTATTCTTGAAAGCTTGGTGACTTTGTTAATCATATTTTTAGCAATTTGGTTAGTTTACAGAATTCTAAGGGGAGAGATACTAAAAAGGACATCCTGGAACAGAACCATAGTGAAGGCCTTGACACGAGACAAGACAACACATCCAGCACCTCCAGTCCACGATGACACCCCTAACAGAGCCGAGGACAACCACGGATTTGAAGATGAACATCCAGTGTAGACTTTGAGGCCAAATGGACTGTATCCAGTGAAAGCATTTACACTTTGTCTATTTAAGTGAAATACTTTCAAAGGGGGGAATGATAGTATAGGGTTAAAATGATTTTTCTGTAGAACTACAAGCAGGTAACTAAGGGGGTGGTGGTTAGGAAAGGTAACGGTTGGGAAGGGAAAGGCCCGGGCTTGCTGGATAACTGGGCCTTGAGAATAGAACGTTAGCTTTGCTGTAGTTGCTGTAGCTAAGGCCATTGTTTTAACTAAATCGAGTATGACTTTGTTCGGGGGAATCGAATATGATCACTGTTTGGCTAAATTACAAGAAATTTTGTTTAGGAACCATCTAGGGTAACCAATCAATATGTAGCTGTGTGGCAGAGGGGTATAAAACGTGTGTGTTGCTAATCACTGTCGGAGCCAGATTTGGGTTTGTCTGTGTACCCCGGATCCCGGAGCTCCTCAATAAAAGCACCTGCATATAATCATTCCGTGGTTATGTGTTTCCAACGCTAACAGCCATGGCTGAAATTGGGATTCCACCTCCAAAGCTCTGTTCATCCAAGGATTGCTCCCAAGTGAAAGCTGCCAGGACAGACAGGCCTGGCTGCCCTTGGCTTCTTGGGGATCCCTCTCATCTGCTTTCCAAACACTGGGGCTCAGTGCTTTCCTTCCAATGGGAAAGATCTGTCCTTCTTCTCAAAGTGTTTGTGAACAAAATTGAGATTCCTCCTCCCAAATTCCATATATCTAAGGATTTCTCCATGACAAAAGCTTCCAGGACAAACAGGTCTGGCTGGCTTGGCCTCCCAGGAGCCACCTCTCTCCTCTTCTGCCTTTGAAACACTGGAGCTTTGTGCTTTCCTTCCTATGGAAAAGAACTTTCCTTCTTATCTATGCAGAAATGGCTGAAATTGGGATTCCACCTCCAGAATTCCCTATATCCAAGGGTTGCTTTCAGACAAAAGCTACCAGGACAGAGAGGTCTGGCTGGCCATGGCCTGTGATGGCCACCTTTCATCTGGCCCTGAAACACGGGTGTTCTGTGCTTTCCTTCCTGTGAAAAAGAACCATCCTTCTCCTCTGGGTGTCCATGTCTGAAATTGGGATTCCACCTCTAAAATTCTGTATATCCAAGGGTTCTCCCAGGCAAAATCTGCCAGTACCGTCAAGTCTGGCTGGCCTTGGCCTCTGGTGGCTGCCCCTGCCACACTGGGGCTCAGTTCTTTCCTTCCTATGGAGATCACTGTGACACTGTGGGGACCTCATGGAACCAAGGGATCATTGTGGCACCTCTGGACCCCATGAAACCAAGGGGTCATGGTGACACAGCGGGGCTTCATGGAACCCAGAGACCATTATGACTCTGTGGGGCCTCTTGGAACCATGGAGACCATTCAGACCCTTCAGGGCCTCGTGTAACCAAGGGGGTATTATGACACCTCAGGGACTCATGAAAGCAAGGGACCCTTGGGACACTGTGGGGCCCCATGGAACCAAGGGAACATAGAACAGGTCTTGCTGGCTTGGCCTCCCAGGGGCCACCTGACAGGGCAGGCTGATCTTGGAATGTCAAGGGCTGCCTCTCATCAGCTCCTGGAGCACTGGGGCTCTGTGCTTTCCTTGCTGTGGAAAAGAACCATCCATCTATTCAGATGCCCATTGCCAAAATTGGTCCTCTGCCTAAAAAATGTCCTATATGCAAGGGTATCTCCCAGAAAAAAAACCTTCCAGCTCTGGCTGCCCTTGGCCTCTGGTGGTAACCTCTCATCTGCCTGGGCAACACTGGGGCTCTGTTCCTCCCCTCCTATGGAAAACAGCAAGATTTCTTGTCCAGGGACTGTGGCCAAAACTGGGATTTGGCCTCCAAAATTCTATCTATCCAAGGATTGTTCCCAGAAAAAAAAGTAGCCAGGACAGCCAGGTTGGGCAGGCCTTGATCCTCTGGTTATTTTCTTAGACTATGAGATTAAATGTTTTCATTTGAAAACACCTTGGGGAGCGCCAGAGATGTCCCAATGGGGAGCTTTGTGGCCTTGGACACATGACCACTATACAGGGACAAAGGGGCTCTGAGATCCATGGAGTGGAGACTGAGGACAGTGCCGGAGAGCCATGAGAGTGTTTCAGAGATGGTGGATCCTTTTCACATAGTGGAAAACAGCCAGAAAAAAAAAGAATTAATGCCAAGTGCAGCTTGGGAGGACCAGACTGGACACCAGGAGAAAGGAATTTCCCTCCCAGGACAGGGCTATGGTGCAACAGGTCCCCCAGAAGGAGCATGAAGCAGCCCAAGGCTCTGTGTGCCCAGGCAGAGGCAGGCAGGACGCAGAGCTGTCAGCAAAGGAAGGGCCCAGCCAGGTGGGGCAGCCGGGGGTGACGATAGCCTGCAGGGACAGAGGCACAGGGCATGGACACCATAGAACAGCCTGGGCTGCAGAGGGCACAGGGATGGGCAGCAGCTGCAAGGCTCTGACAGAGCCAACTTTGGCCTGCAGCACTTTGGCCATGGCTGCCGGCCCTGGGCCTGAGCCAGGAGGAGGGGACAAGTGATCCTTGCAGGCCTGGGGCCTCATGGCCTCCTTGTCCCTGCTCACTAGCCTGGCAGGGGCTGCCCCATGGTGCTGCCCTTGGCATTGCACATCCCCACATCCCAGTGGCCCGGGAAGAGCCCTGAGCAAGGAGGGAGGCACAGGATCTGTCTTGCCAGGGGCTGGGGCTCAGGCCTTGGTTCTTTGCGTTCATGAATCATATCCAGGTTTGCTCAGCATCAGAGACACCTTTGCCTTGTTTGTCCCCACCTGTCCTCACTGCCTGCAGTGTTCTGCTCACACTGAAACCTGGGGACACTTTCTCAGTCGTGTTTCTCTGTGGGACCCATTAAAACTTGTAGAAACTTCAGTGTTTCAATCTCACTTTGAGTTCTTGAGAAGTTTTTTTAACTTCTGATATCTTTCTAATTAACTGCAGAAGAACTGAAAACTGAAATTATTCCCAGGGGCTTTTCTTGTTTTGGGTGTTTTGAACAAATGTTAATAGGCTGAATTCCTGAACTGAAGAGCTCAAGAAAGAAGAAGTTTCTGGATTAGTAAAATTCATCAGCAACCTCCAAGGGGCTGAGGATCCATCCTCATCAGGGCAGCAAGGAACAGAAATGGGCACAGCTTTCTGGCTGCCCCAGCTTTGGGATGGGCCCTGGGCCTGCAGCAGGAGCAGCTCTGGAGGGCCCCAAGGCCAGGGCTGTTGTGCTGGCCTGGGCAGATGGGATGGCAGCAGGGGCTGCAGAGCTCTCAGGAGCTCAGGGGGAGGGGAGCAGGGCACCCAGGGAGCCTGGTTTTCCCTTGTGCCAGCACCTTGCCCATGGCTGGGGCTGAGCCTGGTCGGAGCTGCAGCTGCTGCTGTGCCCTGCAGATGGGCTGAGGCCATGGGGCCCCTGGCCAGAGCAGCCTGCCCTGAGCAGAGCTGTGGGGCCAGAGCCGGCTGGGCTGTGCTGGGGAGAGGCCCTTGGTGCTGCCGAGAGCTCAGGGCAGCTGGCAGAGCTTGCAGGGAGCTGGGCTGAGGTGAGAGAGCCTGGCACAGACACCATCAGTGTCCATCTCAACCTGTGTGAGCGTGCAGGGGCCAAGAAAAGCACCTCAGGCTCCACAAGTTCTCTGTGTGGGAGCTGAGCTTGTGACCCCTGGAGCCCTCCCAAGTGCTGGGGCTGCACCTCCAGCTCCAGAGGAGATGGGACAGATGGGAGCAGAGACAATTCCTGCTGGATTCTTCATTGTGTTTGCTTATACAGGGGACCTGGATCCATATGTAGAGGAGTGCTTTGTGTCAGCTAAGTCTGAAACACTGATAAGGATAATATTGTTTTTAGCTGAAAAAAATATGTCATGCATAATACACAGTGAAAGAAAAAAGACACATATGATCAGAAGAGCATCTGAGATTTTCAGAGGATGAGAGTCTCATTGATGTTCCAGTAGTCAAACCTGTTCAAATCCTTTCCTCAGGATTGAGATGAGAGGTGACCAGCAGAGGCCAAGGCCAGCCAGAGCTCTGTGTCCTGGCAGCTTCTGTCTGGGGGAACCCTTGCACAGAGGGAATTTTTCAGGGGGAATATAAATTTTAGCCATGGGCACCTGGAAAGAAGGATGGTTCTTTTCCATAGGAAGGAAAGTAGAGTCCCTCAGTTGTCCAGGGGCTGATAAGAGGCAGCCCTCAGCATTCCAAGATCAGCTGGACCTTTCAGGTGGCCCCTGGGAGGCCAAACCAGCCAGACCTGTTCCATCTCCCCTTGGTTTCATGAGGCCCTGTAGTGTCACAATGTTCTCCTTGCTTCTGAGGTGTCACAATGTCCCCTTGCTTCCATGAGACTCAGCAGGGTCACAGTGGCCCTTTGATTCTGTGGGGCTCTTCAGTGTCACCATGGTCTCCATGATTCCATGGGGCCTTGCAGTGTCACAATGGTCTCCATGGCTCCACAGTGCCCCACAGGATCACAATGACCCTGTGGTTCCACGAGGCCCTGTAATGCAACAATGGCCTCTTGGTTGCACAAAGCCCTGCTGCTTCACACTGGCCCCTTGGGACCATGTGGCCCAACAGTGCCACAGTGATCCCATTGGTTCCAGGAATTCCCACAGTGTCACACTTTTCCCTGGGATCCGTGGTACCCTGCAGTGTCACAAGGGCCCCTTGGTTCCATGGGGGCCCACAGTGTCACCACAGCCTTCACAGGAAGGAAAACACAGAGCCTCAGTGTTTCAGGGGCTGATAAATGACAGCCACCAGAGGCCAAGGCCAGCCAGAGTTGTCTGTCCTGGTGGCTTTCATCTCACAGCAGTGGAATAAATATCCTGGATTCTGTATCTCAGATACATGGAATTTTGTGGGCAGAATTCCAATTTCAGCCATGAGTTATTGCATGAGAAGGCCAGTTCTTTCCCTTAGGAAGGAAAGCACAGAACCCCAGGATTTCCAGGGCACATCAGATGTGATCACCAGAGGCCAAGGTGAGCCAGGCCTGTCTGTTCTGGCAGCTTTAGTCTGGGAGAAACCCTTGCATACAGCGAATTTTGGAGAAGTATCAATCTTGGCCATGGGTGCCTGAGCAGGAGGGATGGTTCTTTTCCATAGGAAGGAAAGCCCAGAGCCCCAGGGTTACAGGGGCACATGAGAAGAGACCCCCAACATCGAGGTCAGTTGAGCCAGTCAGGCCCAGCCAACCAGACCTGTTCCCTGTTCCCTTGGATCCACAGGCCCCTCAGTGTCACAATAGTGGTGTCACATTGGATCCTTGGTTCCACAGGGCCCTGATGTGTCACAGTGGGCCTTTGTTTCCATTGGGCCTCGTAGCATCACAACTGTCCCCCCTTGCTTCCATGAGGCCTTGCCATGTCACAGGGGTCTCCTTGGTACCACAGTATCACAACTGACCCTTGGTTCAATGAGGCCTTGCAGTGTCACAATGGTCTCCAGGATTCCATGAGGCCCCGCAATGTCACAGTGGAACTTTTCTTCCATGAGTCCCACACTGTTCCATGAATCCTCAGCTCCATGGGGTCCTGTAGTGTCACATTTGTCTCCTTGGTTCAATGGTGCCACACAGTGCCACAATTGCCCTTTGTTCCAACAGGGCCTCATAGTGTCACAATCGACTCCAGCATTCCATGAGGCCTTGCAATATCACAATGGACTCCTTGGTTCCATGGGATGCAAAATGCCACAATGGCCCTTTGCTTTCACAAGGCCTCCAAGTGTACAAATGGCCTCTGTGGTTTCATGTGGCCATGCTGTGTCACAATGGACCTGTGGTTCCATGATGCCCCATGGTGTCACAATGGTCTCCTTGGTTCTGCACTATAAGATTCCCCTCTTGGTCCCTTGGAGCCCCAGAGTGTCACTATTGTGCCCTTGGTTCCATGAGGCCCTGCAGTGCCACAATGGTCCTTCGGTTCCACGAGGCCCCATGTGTCATAAAGGACTCCAGGGTTCCATGAGGCCCCACTGTGTCACAAGGGCCTCCTTGGTTCATGATGCCCTTCAGTGTCACAAAGCTCTCCTTGGTTCCATGGTGCCAGTGTGGCCCCTTCCTCCCGTGGAGCCCCACAGTGTCACTATGGTCCCCTGGATTCCATGAGGCCCCGCCGTGCTGCAATGGCCCCTTGGTTATACAAGGCGCTGCAGTGTCACAATGGCCCCTTGTGGTAGGGTGACTTTATGCTGCTTGTATCCCCAATCGTCTGTTCTGTTTGTGCTGTATATTGTGTTCTGTACCTTTAAAACTTGTTCTGGGAGTGAAGGGGGAGAAAGAACAGTGCGCAGTTTGTTTTGAGAAAACTGCCTGACTCCCCCACATTGCTGCTCTCCGGTGTTCATCCGAGGCACGGACAGCAGTGGGACAGAGATCTCCTGTGCTTTTAGCTAGCTAGCTAGGCAGAGAAGACTCCCTGGACTGTTTTTTTTTCCTTTTTCTTGGGACTGTTTAAATCTGCTCAGGACTGAAAAAACCCAGAGGAGCAGCGAGGGCTGGCACCTGCGGCCCGCCAGGCCTGGACCTTCGGAGAGACTGAGTGAGCTGAGCTACACCCACGGCAAGGACTGTCTCTGTTTGCCATCTCTCTTCGGAGCGGGCAGAGGTTTTATTGTTTCATATTATTAATTCTTTGCATTTGTGGGCATTTTGTTTGTTAAATAAATAGTTTTTTCCACTTTTCTCCGAGGAAGTTCTTTTTCCCAGACCGGCTAGGGGGAGGGGCCGTTTGGGTTTGCTCTTCCAGAGGAACCCCTTCGGAGGTTTTCTCCCAAATTTGCCCTAAACCAGGACATATACTTATTTTGGCGCCCAACTGCGGGGCCTGAGAGAGTGGAAAAAACTTACATTGATTGCATTTTTGGTTGTACTTTGTGTGGGAATAGAGTACTCAGTAGCCATGTTGCTTATTGAATCCCTAATGTCTCTTGGGATGGAGTCCTTTCTGTGTTTCTGTTCCCTAGGCTTTTTTGAGGTTTTAATACCTCTCTGGTCCTTAGGTTTGTTTTCTTATTCAGAGATAGCTCCGATGTTGTCTCTAACACATAGCTTTTACACTAGAGGTGCACGAATTAGGATTGTTATTGTCTTGGGCTTAATGTTCATGATTTACAGGAAGCTTATACAGGTACTGGAGTTTGTGCCTGGTATGTTTGGTTTATGGCTTCTTCATCCTACCCTGCATCCTAGTTCCAGTAGCATGTTTTGGGGATTTATTAATAATTGCACCCAGTTTGTTAGAGGGGATGAAGCTTTTCATTCTTTTCTTTATTCCCTCTCTTTTGAATCGGTTACATCACTTCTAGAGAATGTTCAATGTCCCCTGACTGTTAAAGAAACCACTTTTCTGGTATTTAATCTGGTAGGCTTCCTCTATATATTCTACAGCTTGTCTAGAATGAGGCCTGAGTTCTCCAGAGGGGTTGATGAGACTGCTGACCTAGAAGTAAACCCAGGTGTGAAAAATCCTGAATGGTGTGGAAAATGGGAGAGAATGGGCCAAACCTTGAAGGAATTTTCTGATCCCCCAGCTTGGGAATTTTCACATGAACAAATTCAGAACCCAGACGAGGTGGGGAAATATCTGGAGGAGAACTGCCATGATGATTCTAAGGAGAAAAAGCTTATTGCAATAAGCTGGGCCCTGGCATATGCTTATCGTACGCTGCTAGATACTGTAGGGCAGCAGGTAGAGGCGGGGGGCAGGGAGATAAATCAGCAGCTACCCCAGTCACTCGTGCTGCAGCCAATACCGTAGCTACTCAGACAGCAGCTAAACCAGACAGTGAGCCTAAGACACTGGCAGTTGCCCCAGCAAAGAAGCGCACACACAAAACTGATCAGCCAGTGGATGATGATCCAGGTGAAGGACCCTCAGTGCCTCCCAACACCCAACCAACTGACACCCAATCAGACGCTGAACCAACTGATACGCAATCAGAAACCGAACAGACGGACACAAAATCAGAAGCCAAACCAACTAGCATAAAATCAGAAGCCCAACCAACTGGCAGCAGATCACAAGCCCAACCAACTGGCAGGAGACCAGAAGCTACTACTGAGTCCTTTTCCCTGAAGGACCTTCGAGGCCTAAGAAAGGATTACACTCGACGACCTGATGAATCTGTAATTAGTTGGTTAGTTCGTCTTTGGGATGCTGCAGGTGAGGCTACAATTCTGGATGGTACCGAAGCAAGGCATCTGGGATCCCTGTCACAAGATCTGGTTATTGACCAAGGAATGATGAGAGAGGCTAATCCACGCAGTCTCTGGGAACGGGTCCTGGGAAGCGTGGAACAAAGATACCTGTGTGCAGATGATCTCTATATGCAGCAAACCCAGTGGAAGACCATAGAACAAGGGATTCAACGCTTAAGAGAAATGGCAGTGGCAGAGATCGTCTTCTCAGATGACCTAAACACTAGGAACCCAGACCTGGTACCGTGTACACCCGTGATGTGGCGAAAACTTGTACGACTTGGGCCACAAGAATACTCATCTGCTTTAGCAATAATGAAACGGGACAACACAGGAGAGACCGTGCTGGATATGGCGAAGAAGCTCTGAGCATATGCAGATGCTGTGCACGGTCCAACACATGCCAGAATTGCAGCTCTGAAAACACGTATGCAGACATTAGAAAACAAGATGGAGGAGAACCACAAACAACTCAGAGAGGACATTCTCCAAATCTCCACAGTACAGGTCAGAGGTTCTGGTACCAAGTGCAGACGTTCCCCAGATAGGGAAAGAAGGGGTATCCCACGAACTAAGCTGTGGTCCTTTCTGCGTGATTCTGGGGAAGACATGAAGAAATGGGATGGAAAATCTACTGACGATTTGGCACAGCGGCTGCGTGAATTGTTGGAAGGCAAGACTCAGAGAGGAAGTTCCACCAAGAGGGAAGTAGCTCCAGTTACCCAGGGAAAAACGGATAACCAGGCTTAGAGGGGCCCTGCCTCTAGCCAGGTAGAGGCTAGGGAAAACCGTGTTTTTTGGACTGTGTGGATTCGTTGGCATGGCACATCTGAACCACAAGAATATGAGGCCTTGGTTGACACTGGTGCACAGTGCACAATAATCCCATCAAGACATGTGGGGGAAGAATCTGTCTCTATTGCTGGTGTGACAGGGGGATCACAGGATTTTACTTTGGTGGAAGCTGATGTGAGCCTGACTAGAAACGAGTGGAAGAAACACCCTATTGTGACAGGCCCAGAGGCCCCATGCATTTTAGGCATAGACTTCCTCCGAAATGGGTATTTCAAAGACCCAAAGGGACTCAGGTGGGCATTCGGTATAGCGGCTGTAGAGACAGAAGGTGTTAAGCAGTTGAACACTTTGCCTGGGTTATCAGAGAACCCATCTGCAGTAGGACTTCTGAAGGGGGAAGATCAACAGGTACCAATTGCCACTTCAGTAGTGCACCGCCGGCAGTACAGAACGACTCAAGATGCCGTGATTCCCATCCACAAGTTGATCCGTGAGCTGGAGAGCCAAGGGGTGGTCAGCAAAACCCACTCACCCTTCAACAGTCCCATTTGACCTGTGCGTAAGTCTGAAGGAGAATGGAGATTGACTGTGGACTATCGTGCATTGAATGAAGTGACACCACCACTGAGCGCTGCCGTTCCGGACATGCTGGAACTCCAGTACGAGCTGGAGTCCAAGGCAGCGAGGTGGTATGCCACTATTGACATTGCCAATGCGTTTTTCTCCATCCCTCTGGCTGCAGAATGCAGGGCACAGTTTGCCTTCACATGGAGAGGGGTGCAGTACACCTGGAACCGATTGCCCCAGGGGTGGAAGCACAGTCCCACCATCTGCCATGGACTCATTCAGACTGCACTAGAAAAGGGTGAGGCTCCAGAACATCTGCAGTACATTGATGATATCATTGTATGGGGAAACACTGCAGCTGAAGTGTTTGAGAAAGGAGAGAAGATCATCCAGATTCTCCTGAAAGCCGGGTTTGCTATAAAGAAGAGCAAAGTTAAGGGACCTGCTCGAGAAATCCAGTTCTTGGGAATAAAGTGGGAAGATGGGCGGCGCCAGATTCCCACCGATGTCATTAACAAGATCACAGCAATGTCTCCACCGACCAATAAGAAGGAAACACAAGCTTTCCTAGGCGCCATAGGCTTTTGGAGGATGCACATCCCTGAGTACAGCCAGATTGTGAGCCCTCTCTACCTGGTTACTCGGAAGAAGAACAATTTCCACTGGGGCCCAGAACAACAACACGCCTTTGCCCAGATCAAGCAGGAGATTGCTCATGCAGTAGCCCTCGGCCCAGTTAGGACAGAACCAGATGTGAAGAATGTGCTCTACTCTGCAGCTGGGAGCCATGGTCTGTCCTGGAGCCTTTGGCAGAAGGTGCCTGGTGAGACGCGTGACCGACCACTGGGATTCTGCAGCCAAAGCTACCGAGGGTCTGAAGCCAATTACACTCCAACAGAAAAGAAAATTTTAGCAGCCTATGAAGGAATTTAAGCTGCCTCAGAAGTGATTGGTACTGAAGCGCAACTCCTCTTGGCACCCCGACTACCAGTGCTGGGGTGGATGTTCAAAGCAGAGGTTCCTGCTACCCACCATGCCACCAATGCCACATGGAGTAAGTGGATTGCTCTTATCACACAGCGCGCCCATATTGGAAAATTGAATCGTCCTGGGATTTTGGAGATAATTACAAACTGGCCTGAAGGTGAACACTTTAGTCTCATTGATGAAGAGGAACAAGAGCAAGTAACCCGGGCTGAAGAAGCTCCACCATATAACCAACTGCCAGCAGAAGAAGCACGCTACGCTCTTTTCACTGACGGTTCCTGCCGCATTGTAGGGATGAAACGAAAGTGGAAAGCAGCCGTATGGAGCCCCACAAGACAGGTTGCACAAGCCACCGAAGGAGAAGGTGGGTCAAGCCAGCTTGCCGAACTCAAAGCTGTTCAATTGGCCCTGGACATTGCTGAAAGAGAGAAGTGGCCAAAGCTCTACCTCTACACCGATTCGTGGATGGTAGCTAATGCTCTGTGGGGCTGGCTGGAAAGGTGGAAAAAAGCCAACTGGCAGCGTAGGGGAAAACCAATCTGGGCTGCTGATGAGTGGAAAGACATTGCCACCAGAGTAGAGAAACTATCTGTAAAAGTTCGTCATGTAGACGCCCATGTTCTCAAGAGTCGGGCTAATGAAGAACACCGAAACAACGAACAGGTAGATCAGGCTGCAAAAATAGAAGTGTCAAAGATAGACTTAGATTGGCAACACAAGGGAGAGTTGTTCCTAGCTCGGTGGGCCCATGATGCCTCAGGTCATCAGGGCAGAGATGCCACCTATAAGTGGGCACGGGATCGAGGGGTGGATTTAACCATGGACAGTATTTCTCAGGTTATCCATGACTGTGAGACGTGTGCTGCCATCAAGCAGGCCAAGCGGGTGAAGCCCCTCTGGTACGGTGGACGGTGGTCCAAATATAAGTATGGGGAGGCCTGGCAGATTGATTACATCACCCTGCCCCAAACCCGCCAAGGCAAGCGCTATGTGCTGACCATGGTGGAAGCCACCACTGGGTGGCTGGAGACCTATCCTGTGCCTCATGCCACTGCCCGGAACACCATCCTGGGCCTGGAAAAGCAAGTTCTTTGGAGGCATGGTACCCCTGAGAGGATTGAGTCAGACAATGGGACTCATTTCAAGAATAGCCTTATCAACACCTGGGCTAGGGAACATGGCATTGAGTGGGTCTACCATATCCCCTACCATGCACCAGCTGCAGGCAAAGTGGAGAGATGCAACAGACTGTTAAAAACCACCTTGAAAGCATTAGGTGGAGGATCTTTCAAAAATTGGGAGCGACACTTAGCAAAGGCCACCTGGTTAGTTAACACCCGAGGTTCCACCAACAGAGCAGGCCCTGCCCAGTCTGAGCTCCTATCTACAGTAGATGGAGATAAAGTTCCAGTGGTACATGTGAGAGGTTTGTTAGGGAAGACAGTTTGGATTAAATCTGCCTCAAGTACAGACAAACCCATCCGTGGGATTGTTTTTGCTCAGGGACCAGGATGCACATGGTAGATAATGCAGAAAGATGGAACAACACAATGTGTACCTCAGGGAGATCTGATTGTTGAGTGAAAACTATGAGTAAAGATCATTTACTGAATGTTACTACCATTTTCTGTATATAGCTGTATACTGTATATATATGCATGTATAAGGTATGTGTGTGTAGAGTTAGAATTTTAGCTTTGGTAGTAAGTTGACGATATGGGGATACAGGGGTGGAATGTGGTAGGGTGACTTTATGCTGCTTGTATCCCCAATCGTCTGTTCTGTTTGTGCTGTATATTGTGTTCTGTACCTTTAAAACTTGTTCTGGGAGTGAAGGGGGAGAAAGAACAGCGCGCAGTTTGTTTTGAGAAAACTGCCTGACTCCCCCACATTGCTGCTCTCCGGTGTTCGTCCGAGGCACGGACAGCGGTGGGACAGAGATCTCCTGTGCTTTTAGCTAGCTAGCTAGGCAGAGAAGACTCCCTGGACTGTTTTTTTTTTCCTTTTTCTTGGGACTGTTTAAATCTGCTCAGGACTGAAAAAACCCAGAGGAGCAGCGAGGGCTGGCACCTGCGGCCCGCCGGGCCTGGACCTTCAGAGAGACTGAGTGAGCTGAGCTACACCCACGGCAAGGACTGTCTCTGTTTGCCATCTCTCTTCGGAGCGGGCAGAGGTTTTATTGTTTCATATTATTAATTCTTTGCATTTGTGGGAATTTTGTTTGTTAAATAAATAGTTTTTTCCACTTTTCTCCGAGGAAGTTCTTTTTCCCAGACCGGCTGGGGGGAGGGGCCGTTTGGGTTTGCTCTTCCAGAGGAACCCCTTCGGAGGTTTTCTCCCAAATTTGCCCTAAACCAGGACACCCCTTGGTTCCAGTGTGTCCTGAAGGGTCACAATGGTCTCCAGTGTTCCATGAGGCCCCACAATATCACAATGGACCCTTGGTTCCAAGGGGGCCTGCAGCGTCACAAGGCTGCCTTAGTTTGATGAGGCCCTGCAGTGTGGTAGTGGCCCCTTGGTTCCATGAGGCAAAGCAGAATCAGAGTGGCCCCTTTGTTCCATGGAGTACCACAGTGTCACTGTGGTCCCCTTGGTTCCACAGGGCCCCACAGTGTCACAATGGACCTTTGGTTCCATGAGGTTCCTCAGTGTCTCAATGGCCCCTTGGCTTCATGTGGCCCCGCTGCGTCACAGTGGCAGGTGGTTCCATGAGGCCCCACAGTGTCCAAATGGTCTCCTTGGTTCTGTGAAGCCCTACAGTGCCACAATGGACCCTTGGTTCCATGAGGCCTTGCTGTATCACAATGGACTTCTGGTTCCATGAGCTTTTGCACAGTCAACAATGGTCTGAGTTCTGCAGTGTCACCATGGATCCTTTGTTCCATGAGGTCCCATAGCATAACATGATCACCTTGATTCCAGAAGGTTCTACAGAGTCATAATGGGCCATTGGTTCCCTGCAGCCTCACACCTTCACAATGATCCCATGAACTTCCCAACTGCCAGCAATGGTCTCCTTGGTTCCATGAGGCCCTGCTCTGATACAATGGACCTTTGGTTCTACGGGGTTCCACTGCATTACAATGGACCCTTTGTTCCATGAGGTTCCAAGGTGTCACAGCTGACTCCTTGACTGCGTGAGCCTCTGCCGTCACCAAATATCCAAATCATCAAAATAACACTCCTTAACACTAATTCGGTGTTTAAGAGGACATCACTTATTCAGGCCTGAGGTCCACCATGGGATAGCTCCTAAACTTATGTGGATGCGTAATTCTACAAGTGTATTGCTTATATACAGTGGCTGAATGTGTATTACAATTTACCCATTTCCATAAAACCCACCTGAACCTCCTAGATTCACTGCTTGTTTTCTCTATCACTGCACCCTTCAGCCAGATGTCTTCTTCTCTTTAAACCTTCCTTGCTGAGAAAGCAGGCCCTGCATGCCTTGTTCCTGTGCTAAAAGTTCACAGACAGGGTAAAAATGGAATGAACCCTTTGGTCTCAAGGCCAAGGCTCTGTGTGCCCAGGCAGAGGCAGGCAGGACGCAGAGCTGTCAGCAAAGGAAGGGCCCAGCCAGGTGGGGCAGCCGGGGGTGACGATAGCCTGCAGGGACAGAGGCACAGGGCATGGACACCATAGAACAGCCTGGGCTGCAGAGGGCACAGGGATGGGCAGCAGCTGCAAGGCCCTGACAGAGCCAACTTTGGCCTGCAGCACTTTGGCCATGGCTGCCGGCCCTGGGCCTGAGCCAGGAGGAGGGGACAAGTGATCCTTGCAGGCCTGGGGCCTCATGGCCTCCTTGTCCCTGCTCAGCAGCCTGGCAGGGGCTGCCCCATGGTGCTGCCCTTGGCATTGCACATCCCCACATCCCAGTGGCCCGGGAAGAGCCCTGAGCAAGGAGGGAGGCACAGGATCTGCCTTGGCAGGGGCTGGGGCTCAGGCCTTGGCCCTTTGCATTCCTGAAACACATCCAGGTTTGCTCAGCACCAGAGACACCTTTGCCTTGTTTGTCCCCACCTGTCCTCACTGCCTGCAGTGTTCTGCTCTAACTGGAACCTGGGGAAACTTTCTCAGTTCTGTCTCTCTGTGGAACACACTAAAACTTGAGAAAACTTTGGAGTTTGAATCGCACTTTGAAAAGTTCTTCAAAGAGTTCTAGAAAAGTTTTTGAACACTCTCTCAGGGACTGAGTCTGATGTAAACAACACCAAAGCCCCAAGAGGTTAATTAAAGTCCTTGTGCTGTGTCTCTGCTGCTGAGCTGGGCTGAGCTCCTTGGAAAGAGGAAGATCGTGGCTACCAGGAAGAACTTCAAAAAGACATTTCTCCTGAGGAGCAGCTCCATTGCACAGCCCAGCAGGGCTGAGGGCTCTGCTGGCAGGTACCTGAGAGCAGTGAAGCAAAGGCTTAAAGAAACTGGAAGGAAAATTCTGAGATTATTCACAGAGAAATCTTCACAGCTTTTTTACAATTCTGAGCTTCTTCGTGGAGAGAAGTTCACCACGTCTGGCACAGTCAGTCTCTGGCTGCAGGGATCTCATAAAGCTGACCCAGGACAGGACTGAGGTGACTGTAAGGATGGCTCTGCTGCCCTTTCTGCTTTGGGGGAGGATGTGCTCCAGGGCGGGGCTGCCCTGGGCACCTTCAGAGGGACAGGGCAGGACGGCTCCTGCTGCCAGGGACTGCTGCAGGGGCTGAAGCTGGGGCTGCAGCCAGGGGTGCCCAGGGCTGTCCTGCAGAGCAGCTCCTGCAGCCCTGAGGGCTCTTGGCCAGCCCAGGGGATCTGCCACCTGCCAGGGGCAGCTCTCAGCCTGCCTGGGAGCTCCCATGGATGGTGGAGGGGAGCTGTGAGTGCAAGGAGTGACTCCTGCCGGGGCAGGTCCTGCTGCTGCTGTGGAGAGGGTGCTGTGTGGGCCAGGGCTGCTCAGAGCTCCAGCTCATGCCCAGGTCATTTCTGAAGGGACTTTTCAGGAGCTCATTCAGGGCAGGGGTTTCCTGCTTGAGTCTCTGCTTTCCTGAATCTGTGCTCCCATTTTTTCCTGGCTCAGCTTAGTGGCAATGGAAACTCAGCTGTGCAGGGCAGAGCAGGGGCTGAGGCTCTTAAACCATCCCACTGAGTTTTCCTGGGAACCTCAGCAAGTGCCTCCTCCTCCCCAGGCTCCAGATCCATGCAGCATCACCTTTCCATGGTGCCCAGGCCTGGGGGAGCTGTTCCTTCATCCCTGCAGCCCCGAGCAGCTGCAGGGCAGAGCTGGCCCAAGAGCTGGGCTGGGCTCTGGCAGCTCTGGCAGGGAAGGAGGCCAGGCCCACAGGAACAGCTCGGGCTGGGACAGCTCCAGCAGCAGAGCCGTGGGCAGGGAGGGAGGGAGGCAGTGCTGAGGGCAGCCCTGCTGCTGCAGGGGAGATGTGGCACCTGCCAGCCCTGCCTTGCAGGGCAGGCCCTGCCCTGAGCAGCACAGCTCCTGTGTCCCCTGGCAGCCAGCAGAGCCCTCAGCCCGGGGGCTCGGGGCCCTCAGTCCCCTTCTGGGCCGGCAGAGCAGCTCCAGAGATGAAGGGCATCTCTGCTGCCATGTGTCCATTCCCTGCTGCCCAGAGCCTGAGGGCCACTGTCCTGCACTGCTGCTGCCTGGCAGGGGCTGTGCAGGGCTGGGCAGGGAAAGGCTTTTCCTCAGGGCCCAGCTCTCTCTCTCTTTGCCTTGCCCAGGTGCTGCTGGCATTGCTGAGGGGCTCTCTGGGAATGGCAGTTCCAGCTGCAGGCTCAGGCCCAGCCCTTGGGCTGCTGCTGTGCAGGCTGAGCACAGCAATGGGGTGTCCCAGCTCCCTCTGCCCGGGGAGCTCTGGGCAGGGCAGGCTGGCAGGCTGGGCATGAGCTGACTCTCTGTGACTTCGGGAAAGGCAGGAGCCACTTTGTGTGCCAGGGATCCCTCTGCTCTCAGCAGTGTCTCCTGGTTTTCCAGGGAAACACGGAGGTGGAGCTCAGAAATGTGCAAGTCCAGGGCAGCTGGGAACAGGAGAGAGGCACAGAGCAGCTCCCCTCAGTCTGCACTAAGGCTCAGACAGATCTCCTGTCTCACTGGACTCTCTGTTCTCCCCAGGTGCAGCAGAATCTCTCATTCTGCCTCCTGCAATCCCCATCCCTTTGCCCTGGCAGCTCCTGTGCCATAGCAGCAGATTCTTTGTCCAAGTTCAAACACCAGGACTGGCCCCAGCCCTCACTGTTCCCCTGCACTGACTGGGGGTCAGGGCTGACTCCCATGTGTCCTGCAGGTCAAGGTCTGGCTCCTCACACAACAGTGGCCAGCAACAATCAGGGCTCCAGCAACCAAGACGAAGGAAGGTTTCCTAGACACGGGGCAGGTGCTTAGTGGAAAGGAAAGGTTTGTGAGAAAGGGCTTTGACAATTCTATGAGAAATCTTTCCTCAAATGTCACTGTCTTGCCTCCTTCTGCAGGTTGGAATGTCTTGAGACAGCACATGTCCAACAGCAGCTCCATCAGCCACTTCCTCCTGCTGGCATTGGCAGACAGGCGGCAGCTGCAGCTCCTGCATTTCTGCCTCTTCCTGGGCATCTCCCTGGCTGCCCTCCTGGGCAACGGCCTCATCATCAGCGCCATAGCCTGCGGCCACCACCTGCACAGCCCCATGTTCTTCTTCCTGCTCAACCTGGCCCTCACCGACCTGGGCTGCATCTGCACCACTGTCCCCAAAGCCATGCACAATTCCCTCTGGGACACCAGGAACATCTCCTATGAAGGATGTGCCACTCAGATCTTTATGTTTGTATTTTTCATCTCAGCAGAGTATTTTCTGCTGACCGTCATGTGCTACGACCGCTACGTGTCCATCTGCAAACCCCTGCACTACGGGACCCTCCTGGGCAGCAGAGCTTGTGCCCACATGGCAGCAGCTGCCTGGGCCAGTGGCTTTCTCTATGCTCTGCTGCACACAGCCAATACATTTTCCCTGCCCCTGTGCCATGGCAATGCCCTGGATCAGTTCTTCTGTGAGGTTCCCCAGATCCTCAAGCTCTCCTGCTCAAATTCCAAACTCAGGGAACTTGGGCTTCTTGCTTTTAGTGCTTGTTTATCTTTTGGCTGTTTTGTGTTCATTGTTTTCTCCTATGTGCAGATCTTCAGGGCCGTGCTGAAGATCCCCTCTGAGCAGGGAAGGCACAAAGCCTTTTCCACCTGCCTTCCTCACCTGGCTGTGGTTTCCCTGTTTGTCACCACTGCAGCCTTTGCCTACCTGAAGCCCCCCTCCATGTCCTCCCCATCCCTGGATCTGGTCCTGTCAGTTCTGTACTCAGTGGTGCCTCCAGCCCTGAACCCCCTCATCTACAGCCTGAGGAACCAGCAGCTCAAGGCTGCAGTGTGGAGACTGATCACTGGACAATTTCAGGAACATTAAACTGCTGGCCAATTTCTACAAATTACTTGTAAAAAAATCACTTTTATATTTCTTGTTGATTTGGTTATAGGTGTTTTTCCTGTATTGAATATTTTTAATCTTCTCCACAAATAAAAGCCATTCTTGGTGCCATTTCTCATTTTGTTTCTCTCCACCTCCCCTGTGGCCATAGACTGTGCCAGTGAGGGGCTGCACTCTTGGAGGCTTTAAAGGAACTCAAGGATCTCCCAGCCAGGTTTTCTGCAGAGATGCCCCTTTGGTTCCCTTCTCTGCAGCTGCAGCAGCAATGTCTGTGTGCAGAGCTGGGGGCAGATCAGTGCTGGCACAGCAGCTGTGCCCAGCAGCAGCAGCACTTGGTGCTGCCAGTGCTGCTGCCGTGGCCCTGCCCCGCTGCCCTCCTGGCCCTGGTGTTGCTGTAGGGCCTGAGTGCTCTCGGGGCTGGGCACAGGGCTGGGGGTGGCAGTGCCGGGGCTGCAGCAGGGACAGCCCATGGGCACTGCTGGGACAGCAGTGCTGAGGCCTCAGCCCAGGGCCTGGGGGCTCCAGGCTCCTTGCCCAGGCTCTCTCCACAACACATTGCCCAGGCCAATGCTCAGCAGAGAAAAGCCCCGGCAGCAGCCCCAGGCTGGCCGTGGGCAGGCTGGGGGCAAACAGCATGGCTGGGGCTCTGGAAGGGCCCTGGGGCACACGGCAAGGAGCAGCAGAGCAGGGCCTGATCCATCCCCACTGCGCTGGACACCCCAGGGCAGCGTCCCACAGCCTCCTCATGCACCTGCCAACAACATCCCCCCTCTGCAGCCCTGGCCTCTCCCCCAGCTCACACAGCTGCCGCAGCCTTGTAGGCACAGACACGGCAGCACTGCCTCAGGAGCCCCTGTTTGCACTGCCCAGAGCAGGCCTGAGCACCCCCATGGTGTTGGTGTGGGGAGATGAACCTGAGGGAGCACAAATGCCAGCAGCCCCTGGGGCCAGGAAGAGCTGAGGCACAGCAGGGAAACCCCTCAGGTTTGTGGTGGCCTCTGAAGTCAGCCAGAAAGTTTATTCCCGTGAGCTGTGAGTTTGCTGTGCCACTGCAGATGTTGTTGCTCAGAGCCAGGACTGCCTGGTAGCCACCCCCAAACTGCCCTGAACATTTCCTTTGTGTCACCTTGGCTTTCTTCACTCTTCCCTTGTCTAGATCTCTTCCTATTGCCCAATTCTGTCCCCTCCCCTGCAAACAGCCCATCCCTGGTTGCCCTTTCCCCTCTGGCCCCACTCCCCATTTCAGTTCCTGAGCTGGCACCATGGGAACGTCCCTTGGGGAGCAGGATCATTCTCCAAGTGCTTCAGGAATTGTCTACAGGCTCCTGCAGTGCCTGGTGCTGCTCCCTTGCCAGAGGCACGCCAGGCCAGGGGGGCACATCTGGGCTGCTGTGTCTGCCTGTGGGGCTCTCTGCTCTGGGCAATGAGGAGGAGCTGCAGAGGCTCTGCAGGACTGACAGGATGGGCTTTGTGGCTGTGAGGAGAAGCTGAGGCACCTGGGCTGCTGCACCTTCTGAAGAGGAGGCCCAGGGCTCATGCTGTAACTGCTGCAAGGGTGGTTTCAGAGGATCCCAGAGTCAGCAAGGTTGGAAAAGACTTTGGACATGATCAAGTCCAACCTGTGCCCTGACACCACCTTGTCTCCCCTGTGCCTCCTCTTCTCCAGGATAAACAACCTCAGCTCCCTCAGCCACTCCTCACAGGACTTGTGCTCCAGACCCCTCACCAGCCTTGTTCCCCTTCTCTGGACACGCTCCAGCCCCTCCATGTCCTTCCTTGATTGGGGGGCCCAGAACTGGACACAGCACTTGAGGTGCTGTCCAACCAGTGCCGAGCACAGGGGAAGAATCCCTGCCCTGCTCCTGCTGGCCACGCTGTTCCTGATCCATAGGAGTGCTAGGGGCTGGATGGGGGAAATGGTGGGGATTGGGTGGGGACAAAGTCTGATTGATTGTCAGCCATGAAGGGTCTTGATTTTCATATCTATTCAGACTGCATTAGAAGGTGCTGGGAGTCAGTAGTAATTGGACATTTCTGATAACCATCTATAAACAGGAAAAGAAAACTTCACAGGATGAACAATTGTCTCTTCATTATTTTCTAATATAGTATATTCACATTTTGTAAAGTTCTGAAATTTGTCTAATTGACCACAGAATGTCTTGGGTTATGGAACCAAAAATGTGTATTCTATTTCATCTGCTGAAAGCAGTTGGGGAGATGATTTTTTCTTTATCTTTTGTGACTCTGGAAGGAGGGGGGCGGGTGCCTTTTGATAATGGGCCAATTTTAAAACCAGGAAGAGCATTGTTCCTTATCTCTTTCACTGCCCGTCCTCCCTCCAGGGGAGTATTTTCTGCTAATGGACCATTAAGACACCCCTAAAAGCACACATCCCCAAACTTACCCTCCCCAAAATAGTACATCCACATTCCATCATCCTATTGTGAGATGCTCCACCCAGTGGGGGGAAGACAACCATTCCTACCTGGATAAAACTGGGACTCAGGAACACGAAGCTATCTGGCTTCACCCGATTACCGGAGGAAGACTGGACCCCTTCTCACCATCACCGGACCCTTCTCATCATCACTGGACCCTTTTCTACAGGATCATCTCCACTTCAACAGAACCACATCTACCACTACAGGAGGACTCACTTTTGGACTGCTTCCAACACCCTGACCAACAGGGTGTCAGGTTGTAGCTCTGACTTTGTCAGGGTTTTCCAGGATTGCTTGTTCATTTGTTTGCTTTTTGGGTTGGGTGGTTTTTGTTTTCTACTACATTTGTACTGTTAATATTCCTAGTAAAGAACTGTTATTCCTATTCCCAAATCTTTGCCTGAAAGCCCTTAATTGTAAAATTCTAATTTGGCGGGGGGTGAGGGGTTTACATTTTCTATTCTAGGGGAGGCTTCAGCTTTCCCTGGCAGATACCTGTCTTTCCAAACCAAGACACCCATTTCTGGTAGCAGTGTCACAATGGATCCTCGCCTCCATGGAGCCCCACAGTGTCACAATGACCCCTTGGTTCCATGATGCCCCATCATGTCACAATGGCCCCTTGTTTCCATGGGGCCCCAAAGTGACACAATGGCCTCTTGGTTCCATGAGACCCTGGAGTGTCATCATGATCTCCTTGGCTCTGCAGTGTCACAATTGGACTCCTGGTTGCATGAGACCCCAAAGTGTCACAATGGATCCTTGTTTCCATAGGATCTCACTGTGTCACCACATTCTCATCAGTTCAATCAGGCCCCAGTGTCCCAATGGTCTACTTGGCTCTGCAGTTTTAAAATGGCCCTTGGTTCCATGAGGCCCTGCAGTGCCACACTGGCCCTTGGTTATACAAGACCCCGCAGTGCCACAAGGATCCTTTTGCTTTCACAAGGCCCTGAAGTGTCATAATGGCCCCTTGGTTCCTTTTGCCCCTCAATGTCACCATGGACCATTTATGCCACAACGGTTCCTTGATTCCATGAGCCCTTGCAGTGCCACAATGCTCTCCTTGGTTCCATGGGGCCCTGGAGTGTCACAATGGCCCCTTGGTTCTATGGGGCCCCAGAGTGTCACAATGACCCCTTGGTTCTATGGGGCCCCAGAGTGTCACAATGGCCCCCTGGTTCCTCAGGATCGCAAAGGACACTTGGTTCCATGTGACCCCTTAGTGGTACAGTGGATTCCATGGTTCCATGAGGCCCCTCAGTGTAACAATGGTCTCCTTGGTTCCATGGCGCTCTGCTGTGTCCCAATGGCCCCTTGTTTCCATGGGGCACCCCAGGGTCACAAGGGTCTCCTTGGTTCCACAGTGTGCCAATGCACCCTTGGTGACAGGAAGCCCTGCAGTGTCACAATGGACATTTGCAGGGCTGGAACACCTCTGCTCTGGAGCCAGGCTGAGAGAGCTGGAGCTGTTCAGCCTGAGTGCAAGAAGGCTCCAGAAAGACATTGGAGCCCATTCCAGCACCTGAAGGGGCTTTGAGAGAGCTGGAGAGGGACTTCGGACAAAGGCCTGGAGTGACAGGACAAGGGGGAATGGCCATGAGGTGAAGGAGGGCAGGTGTAGATGGGATATTGGGAAAAAATCTCCCCAGTGAGGGTGGTGAGGCCCTGGCACAGGGTACCCAGAGAGGCTGCAGACTCCCCACCTCTGGAGGTGTTCAAGGCCAGGTTGGATGGAGCAATCTGGTCCAGTGGAAGGTGTCCCTGCCCATGGCAGGAGGTTGGAACTGGCTTGTTGGAACACTGGAGGCTGAAAATTTGAGGCTTTCTGAGCTGAGGGGTGCTGACCCTCAGGCAAGCACCACATTTGACTTGAGGCCTTGGAACAGGCTTCCGAGATTGAGCACAGGGGTTGTGGGTGTGTGGTTTGAATAGTATTGTGTGTGATCTCACAGGGTGAAAAATTTAGATTTAAGATTTTAGTATATAGTAATGTGTGGAGGATTTAAGGTGTTGTCTAAGTCCTTCTTCTTCACCTTCTTCCTTCTTCATAGGTTTAGGTGGTTTTCTGTAACTAGGTAAAAAAGGTCTGCATTGTGGGCCTTGGGTGGCCATTATTGGGTCAAAAGTATAAATAATATAGGTATCATCTCGTTATTGGGGGATTATGGCTTAAATTACATTGGAAAGAGTTAGAAACACTCATTTTTACCTCGCTTCTCCAGCTTTCTAGTTAAGCTGACAGCTCATGAGTCTGTAAATACTGTAAATAGATAAGATATAATAAACAACCAAGTCCAAAATCGATCCCTCGTTTCCTGTGTCATTCATCCTGACCTTGGCAGAGAGAGAAAAGAAGCAAAAACCATCACACTGGATATCTTTAGGATTCCAAGCCATTCTATGATCCAAGATTTGCCCCTGCCTCCCCTCATTCAGCAGCAGGTTGACATGTTCCTTTTGCAGCCATTTACTGCAAACACAGCCACTGAATTCACTTTGCTCTGGATGTTGCCTGCAGCCTCCATCAGTTCCAGATGAGCTTTGGCTTTCCTAAACACATAAACACACGCTCAGGTTAGATTTCTGAATTCCTCCTTCACAGCTTGTCCTCACTTCCACCTCCTGGTCGTTGTGTTGTGGCTCATCCCTGTCATTTGTCCCTGAGGCAGCACAGCCCCCCTGCCCAGCACAGGCCCCACATCCCCCCCATCAGACACGGCAAGGCACAGGGTGTGTTTTGGGTGGGCAAATGTTCCCCACCAGAGTGTCCATTCCCGACCTCAGTGTCCAGTTCCAACACCCACATCCCATGCCAGGGTTCCCAGAGAGCCCTGCCCTGGGGTCTGCCAAGGGCTGGGTGAGGAGGGAGCCCGGGCAGGGCTGATGCTGCCCCTACACTGGTGCTGAAAATGGCAGGAGGAAGGAGATAACCACAGAACAAAGAGACCAATAAACTGGGGTGAGTGCCCAGCTCTGGAAGTGGCTGATGGAAGAGGCTGGAGGGATGGTCAAAGCCCTGGGGCACCTTCTCACACTGGCCATGCCACCAAGGCCACAGACCAACCTCCTCAGTGCTGCACCTGCCTGTCTGAGATCCCTGCCAGGGAACTGGCACAGAACCACACACTTGCTGGAACATGTCCTGGCCCTGCAGAACCACACAGCTCAGCTGACATGGGTGAGTTTTATCTCCTGGGCACTTCCCAGTAGAGCCCAGCTTCTGCCCAGCTCTGCCCACCTCCCCTGCCCTCACCCCAGCCCAGCCCAGCCCAGCAGCCCATTCTGGGTGAGCCCCATGGCAGTGCCTGCTCTGGGGTGCTCCAGCATTGGGTGCACTCATCCCACAGCCCTGGCCCCCTTGAAGGGCTTAGCAGCTGCTGAGGGGCAGAGAGGGAGGTCAGCCTCCACATCAGCCCCGGGGCTGGAGCTCCCCATGGCAGGGGAAATGGAACTCAGTGACTGCAGAACTCCTGGTCCTGGCTCCAGGAGATGCCCAGCACAGGCTGCCTCTGCCCACTCAGGGCCAGCCCCTCTCCCCAGGCCAGCACAGCAGCCCTGGGCAGGGGAGAGAGGGGCCTGGCCAGAGCTGGTGCCTGCAGCAGCAGCTTCCTCTGCAGTCCTCCCTGCAGGCACAGAAACACTCCCTTGCTCTTCTCCCTGGACATCCCTTTCCCCACCTGAGCGTGTCCTGGCTGGCCAGGCTGGCTTGTCCTGCTGCCCCAGGCCCTGCTCCCCACAGGGCCCTGAGCTGGCACTGCTGCTCAGGACACTCCAGGTTCTGCTGCTGTCCATGGCTGGGGCTGCAGGGAAGCAGCAGCTCCAGGGGAAGGTTGCAGAAAGGCTCTGGGCACTGAGACTGAAAGGGGCAACCCAGGGTCTGCAAGTTCTTTGTGTGGGAGCTGAGCTTGTGACTCCTGGAGCCCTCCCGAGTGCTGGGGCTGCACCTCCAGCTCCAGAGGAGATGTGACAGAAGGGAGCAGAGACAAAGAATTCCTGCTGGATTCTTTCTTGTCTTTGCTTATCCAGGTGACCTGGATCCATATGTAGAGGAGGTGTTTTGATGGAAGAGTGATAAGAATAATATTTTTGAGCTGAAAATAATATACCACGCATAATACACAACAAGAAAAAAAGACACATATGATCAGAAGAGTATTTGAGTTTTTCAGAGAATGAGAGTCTCATTGATGTTCCACTAGTCAAACTTGTTAAAATCCTTTCCTCAGGGCTTCCTTGAGATGAGAGCTGACTACAAGAGGCCAAGGCCAGCCAGAGCTCTCTGTCCTGGCAGCTTTTGTCTGGGAGAACCCCTGCATATAGGGAATTTTTAAGGCGGGGGGGAGTATAGGGGAAGTATCAATTTTGGCCATGGTCTCCAGGAAAGATGGATGGTTCTTTTCCATAAGAAGGAAAGCACAGAGCCTCAGTGTTTGAAGGCAGGTGAGACCCAGCTCTCAGGAAGACAAGGTCAGCCAGACTTGTTGGTAATGGCAGCTTTTGTGTGGGAGCAATCCCAGGATATTGGGAATATTGGAGAGGGAATCCCATTTTGGCCATGGATGCTTGAATGAGAAGGGCAGCTCTTTTCCATTTGAAGGAAAGCCCAGAGCTCCAGTGTTTCAGGGGTACATCAGAAGAGACCTTTGACATGCCAAGGTCAGTTGGACCAGACAGGCCAAGCCAACCAGACCTGTTCCCTGTTCCCTTGGATTCGTGGGGCCCTGCAGTGTCACAGTGGCCCCTTGTTTCCATGGGGCCCCACGGTGTCACCTCCCTTGCTTCCATGAGGCCTTGCAGTGTCACAGGGATCTCCTTGGTGCCACAGTATCACAATGGACCCTTGGTTCCTTGGAGTCTCAATGTATCAGAAGGGTCTTCTTGGTTCCTTGAGGCCCTGCAGAGCCACTTGATTCAACAAGGCCTCAAAGTGTCATAATGGCCTCCAGGATTCCATGAGGCCCTGCTGTGTCACAATGGACATGTGGTTCCATAGTGTCCTGAACTGTTACATGAATCCTCAGTTCCTCGGGGCCCTGTAGTGTCACAATGGACCCCTTGGTTCAATGGTGACACACAGTATGACAACTGCCCCTCGGCCTGCCAAGACGCCAGTGTCACAACAGTTCCTTGTTTCCATGAGGCCTTGCAGTGTCACAGAAGACCACTGGTTTCATTGAGCCCCACAGTGTCACTGTGGCCCACAAGGCTCTGAAGTGCCACAATGGCCCTTTGGTTTCCCAGGGCCTCAAGGTGTACAAGTGGCCTCCAGGGTTTCATGAGGCCCTGCTGTGTCACAATGGACCTTTGGTTCCATGATGCCCCATAGTATCACAATGGTATCCTTGGTTCCACAGTGTCAGAATGGACACTTCACCCCATGGAGACCCACAGCATTCACTGTAGGCTCCTTGATTCCATGAGGCCCTGCTATGCCATAATGGCCACTTGGTTCCAGTGAGTCCCAAAGTGTCAGAATAGTCTCCACTGTTCCATGAGGCCCTGCAATGTCACTGTGGTCCCCCTGGTTCCACAAGGCCCTGCAGTGGAACAATGGACGCTTGGTTCCATGAGGTTCTTCAGTCACAATGGCCCCTTGGCTCTGTGTGGCCAAGGTGTTTCATAGTGGCTCGTGGTTCCATGAGGCCAAATAGAGTTGCAATGGCCCCTTGGTTCCATGAGACCTTGCTGTGTCACAATGGAGTTCTGGTTCCATGAGCTTTCATACTGCCAACAACAGCCTCCTTTGTTTACAGTGTCACAAGGGACCCTTTGTTCCATGATGTCACACTGTGAGGGAATGCTCATGGAACCAAAAGTCCATTGTGACCTTGCGGGCCTTGTGGAACCATGGAGACCATTATGGCACTTCAGGACCCACTGGAACCAAGTGGCCATAGTGACACTGCAGGGCTTGTAGAACCAAGGGGTCATTGTGACACTGTGTGGGACCATGGAACAAAGAAGACCCTTGTGAACAGGGAGCCCCAGACACAGCAGCCCAGATGTGCCCCCCTGCCCTGGGGTGCCTCTGGCAAGAGAGCAGCAGGAGGCACTGCAGGAGGCTGCAGACAATTCCTGAAGCACTTGGAGGATGATCCTGCTCCCCCAATGGACGTTCCCATGGTGCCAGCTCAGGAACCGAAATGGGGAGTGGGGCCAGAGAGGAAAGGGCATCCAGGGATGGGCTGTTTGCAGGGGAGGGAATAGGGGTGAGCAACAGGAAGAAATTAGTACCAGGGAAGTGTCAAGAAAGCCAAGGTGAAGCTCAGGAAGTGGTCAGGGCAGTTTGGGGGTGGCTGCCAGGCTCCCCTGGCTCTGAGTAGCAATGTCTGCAGTGGCACAGCAAACTCCCAGCTCATGGGAACAAACTTTCTGGCTGACTTCAGAGGCCACCACAAACCTGAGGGGTTTTCCTGCTGTGCCCCAGCCCTTCCTGGCCCCAGGGGCTGCTGGCATTTGTGCTCCCTCAGGTTCATCTCCCCACACCAACACCATGGGGGTGCACAGGCCTGCTCTGGGCAGTGCAAACAGGGGCTCCTGAGGCAGTGCTGCCGTGTCTGTGCCTGCAAGGCTGCGGCAGCTGTGTGAGCTGGGGGAGAGGCCAGGGCTGCAGAGGGGGGATGTTGTTGGCAGGTGCATCAGGAGGCTGTGGGACGCTGCCCTGGGGTGTCCAGCGCAGTGGGGATGGATCAGGCCCTGCTCTGCTGCTCCTTGCCGTGTGCCCCAGGGCCCTTCCAGAGCCCCAGCCGTGCTGTTTTTACCCCCAGCCTGCCCACGGCCAGCCTGGGGCTGCTCCCAGGGCTTTTCTCTGCTGAGCATTGGCCTGGGCAATGTGTTGTGGAGAGAGCCTGGGCAAGGAGCCTGGAGCCCCCAGGCCCTGGGCTGAGGCCTCAGCACTGCTGTCCCAGCAGTGCCCATGGGCTGTCCCTGCTGCAGCCCCGGCACTCCCACCCCCAGCCCTGTGCCCGGCCCCGAGAGCACTCAGGCCCTACAGCAACACCATGGCCAGGAGGGCAGCGGGGCAGGGCCATGGCAGCAGCACTGGCAGCACCAAGTGCTGCTGCTGCTGGGCACAGCTGCTGTGCCAGCACTGATCTGCCCCCAGCTCTGCACACAGACATTGCTGCTGCAGCTGCAGAGAAGGAAACGAAATGGGCATCTCTGCAGAAAACTTGGCTGGGAGATCCCTTATTGGGTTTAAAGCCACCAGGAGTGCAGCCCCTCATTGACACAGTCTGTGGCCACAGGGGAAGTGGAAAGAAACAAAATGAAAAATAGCACAGACAATAACATTGCATTGTTGACAAGATTTAAGAAGTAAAACCAAGAGAAAAGCACCCCCAAAATGAAACCAACAATAATTAGCAAAGATGGCTTTTATTTAAAGTGATTTCCAGAAACTGGCCAGCAGTTTAATGTTCCTTAAAACACCCAGTCATCATTGTCCACACTTCAGTCTTGAGCTCCTGGTTCCTCAGGCTGTAGATGAGGGGGTTCAGTACTGGAGGAACAACTGACTACAGAACTGACACTGCCAGATCCAGGGATGGAGAGGAGATGGAGGGAGGCTTCAGGTTAGCAAATATGCCAGTGCTGGTGAAGAGAGAGACCACAGCCAGGTGAGGGAGGCAGGTGGAAAAGGCTTTGTGCCGTCCCTGCTCAGAGGGGATCCTCAGCACAGCCCTGAAGATCTGCACATAGGAGAAAACAATGAACACAAAACAACCAAATACCAAACAGGCACTAACAGCAGTGAGCTCAAGTTCCCTGATGTAGGACTTGGAGCAGGAGAGCTTGAGGATCTGGGGAACCTCACAGAAGAACTGATCCAGGGCATTGCCATGGCACAGGGGCAGGGAAAATGTATTGGCTGTGTGCAGCAGAGCATTGAGAAAAGCACTGGCCCAGGCAGCTGCTGCCATGTGGGCACAAGCTCTGCTGCCCAGGAGGGTCCCGTAGTGCAGGGGTTTGCAGATGGACACGTAGCGGTCGTAGCACATGATGGTCAGGACAGAAAACTCTGCTGAGAGGAAAAAGACAAAAAAAAATATTTGGGCAGCACATCCTGTGTAGGAGATGTTCCTGGTGTCCCAGAGGGAATTGTGCATGGCTTTGGGGACAGTGGTGCAGATGCAGCCCAGGTCGGTGAGGGCCAGGTTGAGCAGGAAGAAGAACATGGGGCTGTGCAGGTGGTGGCCGCAGGCTACAGCGCTGATGATGAGGCCGTTGCCCAGGAGGGCAGCCAGGGAGATGCCCAGGAAGAGGCAGAAGTGCAGGAGCTGCAGCTGCCGCCTGTCTGCCAATGCCAGCAGGAGGAAGTGGCTGATGGAGCTGCTGTTGGACATTTGCTCTGGCTGGGCATTGGCTATTGCCATGGAGAAAAGGACAATGGAGAGTTAGACGACATGTTTCTAACTAAAATCAAAGCCATTTCCCATGCACCCTTTCCTGGGACACACAGACAGCCTTTTGTGTTTAAGAGTTCTGCAGTTTTCTTTAGAAGCTCCTGCTTATGTCTCGTGGTTTCCTTTGATACCAAACCCTCAGCATTTCTGCTGCCCCCAGGGAGAACAGAGCAAGTTCTGTGAGGCATAGTGATGAGTGGAGAGTGAGGGGACATGGTCTGTCATTTGACCTGTTCAGAGCTTCTCTGGGCTTTAGCCTTTCTCAGATGGAGGGGGATCACCTTCCCATGTTTCCCCTAAAAAATCCCCAGGTACTGCTTAGAGCAGATGGATCCACCACAGCCTAGCCCCACTTTTGTAGCCAAGGACTCACGTTGCTCATTTCACCAACCCAACAGCATTTCCAGTGTCAGAACACCTCTGCCTTTCCCCGGGGGTCTTTCAGATAACACAAAGATGCTGCAAGACAGGTTTGCATCCTGGATTGAAGTTCCCAGCTTGGACTGAAATCTCTAGGAGACTTCCAAGTGTCCTTGTGCTGGCATTGGACTGAGGGAGATGCAGCTCCTTCCCTGGCTGCACTGACAGCATTGCCCAGAGCCGGGCACTGGGGACAGCATCACCCTGAGCCAGCTGTGCCCCCTCCCAGAGCCCCCCAGGGCTGGGCAGCTGCTCCCAGCCCTGTGCTCTGCAGAGGGAACTGGGCCCGGGGCTGCAGAGCTGCCCCAGGGCTCTGCTGCAGCTCTGCCTGCACAGGAGGGGCTTCAGGCTTTGGGGCCCCAGCCCTGAGGGCAGAGGCTTGGCTGGGGGACAGGAGGGAGGGGGCTTGTTCAGAGGGAGGGGCTGCACTGGAGGGGCTCCTGTGGAGATCTCTGAACTCTCCCTGCCACAACATTGCTGGGGTTTGTTTTCTCTCACTGCCTCATCTTCTCTCTGCTTCCTGCAGATATTCCTCCTGCAGTGGTTTCCCTGTGCCTGAGCTCTCCCTGCCAGCACTCCCAGACCCCAAATCTCTGGGCACTCTCCTTGGCCCTACAGAACCCTGCCTGTTTGCAGGGCACTGGCTGGGGACAGGATCTGTTGGCAGCCTGGAGAAAGGACAGCTCAGCCTAAGCCTGATGGGCCCAGCCAAGGTGATGCTGGTGCTGTCCATGGGCAGAGGAGTGGCTGGAAGCACATCAGGGATCTCCTGCACACCTGCTGATCCCTGAGAGTTCAGATGTCCCAGGGACTTGTCAAAATTAATGACACCTTTATCATTTGTTCTCCCTCTTCCCCATTATCTAATGTTAGGAAATGAAAACAAAGTCTCAGGAAATGTCTTCATTTTAAAATAAATCCTTGTCTTGGAAATATTTTGGGAGTGGGCAGAAGCTCTCAGTGTGTCAGAGCTCCATGAACATTTCACCTCCCCTGCACCAGAAATACTCAAAGAGCTGTACTCACAGAGTCTGTAGGCATTGGGATGTTCCAGCTTGAGGAGATCCCTGCAGGAGCTGCAGCTGCATTGTCCTGCAGCCAGAGGTTCCTGTGCCAAGGGCTGGCAGTGATTCTCCCCCAGTCCCTTCTCAGCACCTTCCCAGCCCTGAGTGATTGAAGCTCTCTGTGCCTGTGTGCTGTGCCCGGGGTGGCTGCAGGCAGTGCCCCAGCCCTACTGGGCTGGGAGAAGAGCTGCTCAGCAAGAGAAATGGGTTTTAAAGCTCCTCTTGGTTGCCAGGAGCTGTCTCTGTGCCAGGAGCTCAGCCCAGCTCAGCAGCACAGACATAGTACAAGGACTTTAATGACCCTCTTGGGGCTTGTGCTGAGGCCCTGAACATCAGTCCCTGAGAGGGAGATGAAGAAACCTCTCAAGAACTCCAAGTCAGAATCCAACTCCAAAGTTACTGGAAGTCTTAATGGGTCCCAGTGAGGGACAGGACAGAGCAAGTGTCCCCAGGCCCCAGGCAGAGCAGAGAACTGCAAGCAGTGATGCCAGGAGGGGACAAAGAGAAGCCAAGTCTTGGTGCCCTGGGGCACGGCAGGGACTGTGCCACCAAGGGCTGTGAGGAGACACCTTTTCCTGAGGCTCTGGGGCCTCCTGGCACAGCCCCAGCAAGGCTGGGCACTGTCAGCCCCTTGTCCTGCCCTCAGCATCCTCCTGACAGCCCAGTGGCCTCAAGGATGTGCTGGAAGGAGTCCTTGGGAGCCTTGGTCAGGAATGGCCCTGGGGGGGCTCCTGAATGCTCCCAGGCACTGCAGGTTCTTCAAAGGACTTTGGGTTTGGCTTTTGCCTTGGAGTTTCTGAGAGGTTTCTGCAATCATGGCCTCCAATTATCTGCTGTAATTAGTCCCTTGAGAGTCTTTGTCAGTAACAACACTCAGTGGGGCTCGTTAATACTTTAAGGTACTCAAAGTTTCTTAAAGAACTTGTTGAGGGGGGTTTTTTTGCCACTGAGTCTCTGAGAAGTTTTTGTTCAATCCTGGCCTCCAATTATCTGCTTTAATTAGTCCCTTGAGAGGCTTTGCACTGACACTCAGTGGGGCTCAGTATTACTTTGAGATACTCAAGGTATTTAAGGTACTTTGGAATTTCCTTCCCACACTGAGTCTCTGAGAGGTTTTTGTGCAATCCTGGCCTCCAATTCTCTCCTCCAAGGACTCCATGAGAAGAATGTGTTGGGGATGGACCTCAGTGCAACCCATTAATGCCTCAAGACACTTTGGGTTTTTCTTCAGACTTTGACTCCTGGAAAGGTTTGTGCAATCTCCTCTCTGGCCCTGAGGTTCAAGGACTCAGCACCAAATGCACCACGGGGCTCATTAGGATCAAGCAAGTGCTGACAAACCCTGGCTCTGCCTTGATTTCCCTCTGATCTGTTGCAGTTCATTATGAAGTCTTTTTTCCTAAAGTTATGGAGAAGTATTTCAAAAAGCTACTAATAATCTCCCATTCTTATTTTCAAGGGTGTATTTTATTAATTTTATTATTACACATGGGGTAATTGCAGCATTCAGTGATTGATATTGATCCAGGGTCTCTTCCCAGGAGGTCTGTGCCTTGAGATCTGACCCAGTGTGGACAATCTTGCTCCACATTCCCCAACCCCATCTTGTCTCTCCTCACTCACCTGGGAGCTGCTTTGCTTGGAGAACTCACTGCCCTCTGCTAAAGAGGGGTTTTCTTCTTTTATTTTAGCAATCCAAACTCCTGAGTTTCAGACAATCACCTCAGGTGTGTGCCAAGCCCAAGATGTCACCAAGGTGGTTTCCCTTCCCCAAGGCAGAACCATGCAAGGAATGTTTTAGACACACAGGTAGTTCTACAATAAACACAAATCCAGAGTTGGCTGAAGGCAGAATTCGACCAACTCCTGAAGGACAGACAAGCTTTGAACTCCTTGCAGCTGAAAGCTCCAGGTGGGTTGTTGGGAGGTCTGTGAGTGAGCCAAGAGTGAGGGGAAGGGAAATGCAGAGACGCCTGGAAGTGCTTCAGTGCAGGCAAGCTGTAGGGAAGGGCACTGCAGCCCTGCCCTGGGCCAGGAGTGAGGGTGGATCATCATCCCAACTTGCTCTGGGCCATTGCAAGGGGCTGTGGCCATGGACACTGCACTGACCCCACTGCTGGCTTTGGGTGCCACGGCAACACCCATCAGTTCAAGTGTCCTTGGACATCACCCCAAGGAGACATTTCTGGCCTTCACTATGTTGGGTCTGGCCTGGGGGTTTTCCTGCAATGGGATCTGCTCTGGTTCTGGCACAAGAAAGGCAGTTCGTGCTGGAGCTGGAGGCTCTGCCTGGAATAGGCTCAAACAACTTGTCTTGGTTTGGAAAGACAGGTATCTGCCAGGGAAAGCTGGAGTTTCCCTTGGAATGGAGAATGTAAACCCCTCACCCCCCGCCAAATTATAATTTTGCAATTAAGGCTTTCAGGCAAAGATTTGGGAATAGGAATAACAGTTCTTTACTAGGAATATTAACAATACAAATCTAGTCGTAAAACAACCAACCAAACAAGCAAACAACAATCCTAGAAACCCTGACAGAGTCAGAGCTACAACCTGACACCCTGTTGGTCAGGTTGTTGGAAGCAGTCCAAATTAACTCCTCCTGAAGTGGCAGATGTGGTTCTGTTGGAGCAGAGATGATCCTGAGAGAAAAAGGGTCCAGTGATGGTGAGAAGGGTCCGGTCTTCCTCCAGGAATTCAGTGGAACCATATACCTCGTGTTCCTACGTCTCAGTTTTTATCTAGGTAGGAATTACTGGCTCCCCCCACTGGGTGGAGCATCTCACAATGGGATGATGGAATGTGTCATGTCCTTGGTGAGGCTTAATGGCCCATTAGCAAAAAATATCCCCCTGGAGGGAGGATGGGTGGTGAAAGAGATAAGAAACACTGCCCCATCTGGTTTTAACAGTTGGTCCATTATCAGAAGGCACCCACCCCCCTCCCCCCAGAATAACAAGAGATGAAGAAAAAAAACATCTCCCCAACTGCTTTTAACAGATGAAATAGAATACACATTTTTGGTTCCATAATCCAAGACAGTTCCCCAAGATTCCATGGTGTCACTGTGCTCTCCTGTCATTCATGAGGCTGTGCTGTGTCACAATGGGGCCTTGGTTCCATGAGGTTCTGTACTGTACACAGATTCTCCTTGGTGTGGGAGGACGGTTTGTAAAGAGAATAGAGACAGTGCTGAAGGCAATCTCGCCCCTGATAAACTTGGTACAAGAGCTGGCGATGTCCCAGTGGCACCTGTGTCCCAGGAGGCCTCACTTTGCCCAAGCACAGCCTTGCATCCATGAGATTCCATGTTGTCACAATGCTCTGCTGAGTTCCGTGGGGCTGTGCTGTGTCACAGTGGACACTGAGTTCCACGTGCCCTGGCAATATCCAAGTGGCACCTGGCTTCCATGAGGCCCCACTGTGTTTACAATTGGACTTGGCTCTGCAAAATTCTATTGTGTCACAGTGTTCTCTTGTTGCTTTCTCCTGCTTTTCTCCTCCTGCCCGGTTAGCAGCTGCAGGAGAACTGGCAACAAGTCTTTCTGGGTCTTGGAAGGGAGGTAAGGTACAGGTGCCTTACCAGCGTTTTCAGGGAAAGTTTTCTTGGCAACATGTAGCAGCTAATGGCAGCACACAGGCAGGCAAGACACGACATGGCTTTCGAGGGTGTTGATTAGACACGGTTTATTTGGGGGTCCCACACCGGGGGGCAGCTGCATGGCTCCCACAGGAGAGGGGGGGAGGGAGAGAAGGGGGAAGAAGGGAGAGAGGGGGCAAGAGCAGGCAAGAGCAGGCAAGAGCAAGCAAGAGCAAGCAAGAGGCCTTCTCCCTCATGTCTTCAGCTTAAAAAGGCTTTTCCAGCAAGGGGGCAGACCTAAGGCTTGGACCAATGGGATACTGAGGGTAGGAGGGGTTGGATAACAATGCGGTTACAATGAATGGCAACTTAGGGGGTGGTTTATAACAACCTGGTAATGAACCATACATGTTGGGGGAGAACAGAACCATTTAGGAAAAATTAATCACCACATTCTCCTGACCCTGTTGTGTCACGTTGACCCCTTGTTTGCATGAGCTCTGGTAATGTCCCAGTGGCTCCTGAGTTTTCTGATGCCCTATTGTTTCACAATTGAATATTGGTTCCATGAAGTGTCATTGTGTCACAGTGCTCTCCTAGGTCCCATGTGTCCTTGCTGTACCATAATGGAACCTTATTTTCACCAGACCTTGAAATATCGTAATGGCCCTTGAGTTCCATGAGGCTCCTCTTTGGAACAACTGACCCCTGGTTCCAAGAGATTTCCTTGTATCACAATGGTGTCTTTAATTTCATGAGTTCCCACTCTCTCACAATGCAGCCTTGCCTTCATAACATTCCGTTGAGCCCAGTGGTGTCCTTGGATCCAGGAGACCCTGCTGTGTTGACAATTGACACTTTGTTCCATGAGATTCCATTGCCTCACAATGGTCTCCTTGGTTCCCTGCAGCACTGCTGTGTCACAGTGGAGCCTTTGTTACTTGAGATTCCTTTGCATCCTAATGGTCTCCTGTGTTCCATTCGGCCCAGCAGTGTCACAATGGACACTTGGTTCCACAAGCAGTGGCAATGTCCCAGTGGCACCTGCGTTCTTTGAGGCCACGCTTTTTTACACCTTAGAGTTTGTTGTTCGAAATTCCATTGCCCCAGAATGTTCTCCTGGGTTCCATGAGGCCGTGCTGTGTCCCAAAAGTCCCTTGCTTTCACGAGCTGTGTCACCATCCCAGTGGTTCCTGGGTTCCATGGGGCCAAGCTGTGTCACAAGCGACCATTGGTTCCATGAGATTCCATTGTATCACAATGTTCTCCTGGCTTCCATGAGGCTGTGCTGTGTCACAATTGGCACTTGGTTCCATGAAATTCCAGGAGTCACAATGGTCTCCTGGGTCCTGCCTTGGTTTAAAAGACAGCTGTGGGCCAAGGAAGGCAGGAACCTTCCTGGTATGGGAAATATGACCCCTTCCTTCCAAATCATTACAACTTTGAAATTACGGAGCTTTCAGGCCAAGATATAGGAAAAGGAATAACAATTCTCTACTAATATTTATATATGATAAGACAAACAAACAACAACAAAAGCAGACTCCCAGCAGCAGCCGTCTCTCGGCAGCCCCCCCTTGGGTGCAGTTCCGGTCACAGCCAGCAGGGGCGCTGGCGGCTTCCAGAAGGGCAGGGCAGGGTGATGCTCCCCCGCGGCTGCAGGGGGCGCTGTGGCGCCGGCTCAGCAGCCTCTCCCCCGGCAGTGGCGGCTCTGGCGGCAGCACCGAGAGGAAAGCGGCTCCTGGTGCCAAACTCACGGGGAGCAGCTGGGCTCAGCGCCGCTCTGGGGGCAAACGGGGCTGCAGCAGAACCTCGGAGTGGCGGCTGGAACAGCAGAGGTGAGAAGACCCCCGGGGCTGGCAAAGCGCAGCACAAACCCTGAAGTGGTGGCAGAAGTAGAAGCAATGGAAGGTCCTGGCAGATGCAGAGTGTCACACTAAAGTGCAGCAAAAACCCCTTAAGAAGTGGCCGAAAACAGTAGGGGCTGGGTGGGAGACTCCTCCTTTGCACAGCTCACTGGCAATGGCTGGTCCTGAAGCTGGGTCACCACACAGAGGGAGCAGCCTGGCAGGGCACAGGGTGCTCCCAGCTCCTGGGTCTTGGCACACAGTGCACCAGCCCTGGGCTCCCAAGCGGCAGAGGGGCAGAGAAGCATGCCAGCAAGCCCTGGTCACGGTGCCAAAGGAGGAAAAATCCCAAGAGGAAAAAAGCAAAAGGCCAAAACCACAGGACAACAGGATCTCAAATCACATGCACTGTGCCACGTGGCTGCTGAGTCAATCACCCCAACCAGAAGGAAGAGCAGCCCCTGGCCCCCAACCCGCGCAGGATCCCAGGCTGCCCCTCCACCCATTGTGATATTCCTAGAGCTGGAGGTGAGACACAAACTTCAAAGAATTAAGGGTTGTAGAGAAGTTAAGTTTGTAGTTAGAGATAAGCTTTGCTGGAATTACTAAAATAGATAGATAGGCTTTGTGTGAAAAAGGCATATTGGGTGTTTTGGCTCTATGCAGATATTTACTATATGTAATATGCTAGTTAGAAAAGTTATGCAATATTAACATTTGAAACAAATAGTAAATGTAGTTTTTAACATTAAGTTTTAGTAAAAATCTGTGTGTAAGGTTTTTTTTCTTAGCTTAAGGGAGAGGGGCTATTCCAGGTGAATGTTTTACAGGAGATAAAAAAAACCCCCTCTCCCTCTTCAGACAAAAGAATGCATCTCTCAGAACGCAGACGCTCCCAATCAACAAAAGCACGATCCTATGTCGCCAAAAGGCTTAAGCCAAAGACTCTTGAAAAACAAGTTTGTTGATAAAGCATGCATAATTATGAGGTTTCAGTCCTCAAAAAGGAGCAGTTTTCGACCAAAGATTGCCTTTCTCTCTCCTGACATGGAGTCAGGAGGAGAAAGGACATTGCTTACCTATTTTCTTTGCCCCTTTTATTGTCTCCTTATTTGTCCTGTCTCTAAAACTTTTTAAACTTTTATTTGTATTAATTTTCTTTTTGTAACCAATTTTATTCTTTATTAAATTTTCATAAATTTCTAAAAATGAGTGATTGGCATTTATCACAATTGGTAGCAGAGGATGGTTACAAAAATACCTCACTGTCAGTGCTGTGTGAGGATTAGAAACTCAGGGAGACGCGTCCTGCCTGCTTTTTAGGCAGCCCTGAGGCTCTTTCTCGCAGAGCACCCAGAAAGAGGTAAGATCCAAGGACAAAGGGAGACAATAAGGCAAAGAAAGGAATTCCGTAAAACACGCGTGTACACGAAGAAAAGAAGAACCAAGGACAAAAGAGTGGTAAGCAATTGCAGAAAATTGGAGGGGTTTCGCGGTGTGGAACAGGGGAGATTGTGTGTGTGTGTGTCTGAGAGGAAGGCTGGAGTAGACCCAGACCTTCCAAGCGAGTGCGGAGTCCTCGATGCTGCGTTTCCGTCATACCGCGAGGTTTGCAGCCAGTAAAAGGACGAAAGTGAATGGTGAAACGGAGTGAAAGAACCCCCCCAGGGAAAAAGGTGAAGGGTGTAAGAAAGTGTGTAAAAAGGGGACCCTGAAAGTGTAAGCTGGGTTGAGGGATACTCCAAGAGCACCTGGGGTGGCCACAAAGCTAGGTTGAGGGGGAACCCAAGAGCACCTGGGGTGGCCACAAAGCTAGGTTGAGGGGGAACCCAAGAGCACCTGGGGTGGCCACAAAGCTAGGTCGAGGGGGAACCCAAGAGCACCTGGGGTGGCCACAAAGCTAGGTTGAGGGGGAACCCAAGAGCACCTGGGGTGGCCACAAAGCTAGATTGAGGGGAAACCCAAGAGCATCTAGAATAGGAGCTAGATTGAGGGGAAACCCAAGAGCATCTAGAATAGGAGCTAGATTGAGGGGAAACCCAAGAGCATCTAGAATATTAATTTGGTCAGAGACGCGTGAGACGTGTATAAGTTTGACCAAGGGCATTTAAAATGTGGAATAAGTTGAGAGGTAAAAGGAGACCAATTTTTGTTTTGTGTGTTTTTGGTTTTTATTTTGTTGTGTGTTTTTTGTTCTGTTGTGCTGTCTTTTTGTGAGTAAGCGTGTAGGTGAAAAGTGTTTGTGTTGTGGAGTTTATTTGTGTTACTGTCTTTTTGTGAGAGAAGTGTGTGTGAATAGAAGAGCATTTAGAGTGTTAAGTTTAATGGTGTTAAAAGGGTAAAATTGCTGGAGTGTTGGAGAAGTGAAAGATGTTTGGGCAAAGGAGGGGAAGAACTGAAGTTAAGCTTAGAGTCGTTATATGTAACAAAGACAAGAGACGGCCCGCAGCCCCCGCCCCCAGCGCCTACTGCAAGGCTGGCCACGCTGCAGGCGGCACCTGTCCCGGCCCCTGTGGCACCGGGGACACCTGTCTGTTCCCTTGCCAGCCAAACCAGCGTGTGTTGAATTAAGTATTGTTGAGAATGAAAGTTGTGCTAGGCTTTAAGAAATATGTGTTAGTAGGTTTTGTAAGAAGGGGAATGTGGCAATTTGTGTTGATACTGAAAGAAGGTAGAATGCATATGAGAAGTGTGTATTTGCATGAGAAGAGATAGCTTGGTAGTTTGGGGAAAGATTTAAGAATGTGATAAGAAGTGTAGAGAGTTTGTAACAGAGTAAAAACCTATTGAAAGAAAGAGAAGGCATGTATTGATGGCTTGTGGAAAAGTTTTGTAAAGAGAGTGGTGTTAAAGCATTTTTTTTATGTGGTAGTTTTTTTTTTTTTCTATGAGTGGTTTTTTTATGTGTGTACCTTTAGAGATGGTGTGGAGCCCAAGAGCATCTGAAGTAGAATTTTGAATAACTACAGAATCAGATTGCTGCAGAGTTTAGTTTGGTCAGAGACCCCTAAAAGGAGTATAAGTTTGACCAGAAACTCTTAAACGAGGTGTAATAGTGAAGGATAAAAGGTTCTTTGTGGTTATTATTGTCTTGTTGTGTGTGAGATTGAGTAAATATAGTGAATGTGGATGAATGAAAAGTATAGAGAGTGTTTTATTTGTTGTGGATTCTTGGAAGAAGTGGTTTGTAATAGAGAAGTGGTGTGAGGGAAAGGAAAGAAAAGTAGCTTCTGTGAAGGTAAAGAGAAGCTGAACAAAGACCACGGGAGGTAGAGAAGAGAGAATATTAAAAAATGAATTTGCTAGGCTTGAAATGAATTTATAGATTCATAGGAATAGAGTAATTTAGACGAACAAGAATATGCCACTTGTTGGACTGGAGGCTATAAGAACAGAAGCCTCTGAAACAAAGCAAGAGAAAAAAAAAACCAAGGAAAGGGAAGGAGGGGAAGCAGGGAGAAAAGAGAGAAAAGGGATTTTTTTGCAGTTGCTACCTCCTCCTTTTTCAAAACACGCCGGCATTATCAAGGCTGGCCGAGGTGTTCCCCTCAGAGGTTCACGCGCTTTTTCGCCTGCCACTGTGGCGGCGGCGGCGGCTTGCGGGACCTTCTGCAGCAGCGGCGGGGGGGGAGGGGTCCCTCCCGTTTCCCTGCCAGCTGTGGAGAGTTCACTCCCGCTTTTGGTGGCGGCTGCCCCCCCCTTGCTTGGTGGGTCCCACCCCTCCCCCATTCCCTCCCGGCAGAGGCAGATGAGCCCTTTCACCCTCCCCCGGCCCCGGCGGCGAATCTCTCGCTGCCGGTGGGCGGCGCGGGGGTCCGTCGGTCCCATCTCCGGTGGTGTAAGTGGTGGTCTCAGCTCCGGCGATGTGGGGCGCGGATACCGCGGCCCCCCCCCCGGGTCGGCAGCTCCGGTCGCCATAAGTGCTGCTAGCACGACCGCGTGGGCTAAGACAGGAAATAGCTACCCCCCGGAAGTTCCGGTGGCAGATTACCTGGGAGGACCAAGACTCTATGGTTAAAAAAACCTCCAAAAACTCCCCTTAGGAAAAATACTATCTAACCAGAAATAAGGGGAAAGGGAGAGATTAAAACATCTATTTTTTTTCCTAAAAAGACAACCAACTTGGTATCATTAATGAAAAGCCCAAAAGCACCCCTCCCCCGGGGAAGGCTTCTTTGTGGTTTTTTTTTTTTAGCAACAAGAACTTCAGTAAGTGAAAAGAAGAAAACTCAAGAAATACGAGAAAAGAGAGTAAAAAACAGCTACCGACACCTAAGGATTGGAAAGAATACACAAGAACCAAGAGGAAAACCTGACATGAGAAAAAGACTGATAAATGAGTAAAACATTAAGTTGCATATGTAATCCCTATGTGCATTCTGAATATTTGTACTGTTGTAACATCTAAGTAATACATAGCAAAAAGGAGAAGGGAGTAAAGCCTGAGACCCTGTGTAATAAGTGCTTAAAAAGAAAGAGTGCAAATTGACCGTGGTAATCTTAGCCCTCGACACAAACCAGAGAATATTGAAACGAAGCTCCCAAATTTGGCATGTAATTTATAAAAAAGAGGATCAAAAGAAAATTAGAAGAAAAAGTTTACCCGAGTATCAAAAGACCAGTAAAAAAGTTCCCTGTGGTCGCTCCAAGCAAAATACCTCCTAGAATATAATTCACAGCTCGAGGGGGGGAATATAGGACCCTAGATGCGAGTCTCTGCTGCAGAGAAGATAACTTTCCCCAGCCGGTGGATGCAAACCACTTGGGCATGGGCAGATGCAGAGAGTGTCTCCCAGGGGGAGATCCTAATTTACCCCAAACCTAGCTGTGTACTGTGTTGCTGGAGCAGTGCCAAGAGAGAGAAAAGGCTCTGACCTTGGCCCATACTTTCTGCATGGACCAAGAAAGCAGGGAAGCCAACAGAGAACTATCAGAACCCCAAATTCGAAACATTGTATGCTATTTGCAACATAAAAGGGAGATTACTTTCTTTAAGCAAAGGACAAGGTCTAAGATACAAATAAATAAAATAGAGTTTGAAGCAATAAATAAGAGTATATATGTATATTGAACTAATGTAAGAAATAGTTATAGAATTGAGTTTGACAGATTAACAGACTGTTTTGTTGTATTAAATTTGACAATTGTGGTGAGATCATAAGAAAGGGAACAATAAATATTGCTCGAGCCAAAATATTATAAAAAGAGAAAAAGGGGGAATTGTGAAAAATGCATATTGGGTGTTTTGGCTCTACGCAGATATTTACTATATGTAATATGCTAGTTAGAAAAGTTATGCAATATTAACATTTGAAACAAATAGTAAATGTAGTTTTTAACATTAAGTTTTAGTAAAAATCTGTGTGTAAGGTTTGTTTTTTCTTAGCTTAAGGGAGAGGGGCTATTCCAGGTGAATGTTTTACAGGACATAAAAAACCCCCCTCTCCCTCTTCAGACAAAAGAATGCATCTCTCAGAACGCAGACGCTCCCAATCAACAAAAGCACGATCCTATGTCGCCAAAAGGCTTAAGCCAAAGACTCTTGAAAAACAAGTTTGTTGATAAAGCATGCATAATTATGAGGTTTCAGTCCTCAAAAAGGAGCAGTTTTCGACCAAAGATTGCCTTTCTCTCTCCTGACATGGAGTCAGGAGGAGAAAGGACATTGCTTACCTATTTTCTTTGCCCCTTTTATTGTCTCCTTATTTGTCCTGTCTCTAAAACTTTTTAAACTTTTATTTGTATTAATTTTCTTTTTGTAACCAATTTTATTCTTTATTAAATTTTCATAAATTTCTAAAAATGAGTGATTGGCATTTATCACAAAAACCTCGTGTAAAAGCAGGGGTATCACCCCTCAAAATGTTATATAGTATGCCTCATGAGCACAAGATCCCAGTGGGACACCCCAAGGTTAAAGATATTCAAATACAACCGTATCTAGTATCTACAGACGGCAAAGAAAAGGTGGACCCACGGGTCTCGAGTGAAAAAGTCGAATCACAAGACCCTAAATAAGAAGTAACATCCACGCCCAAGAACCTGAAAAATATGACTCCAGCAGTCAAACCAAGAAGTGACACAATAAGCTGCAGTAACTCAGAGTGTATTTGTTATCCATGGATACTTTTGGAATGCATTTATTGTCAAAAAATGTGAGTTGTACACTGTAAAAAGGGAATGAGGCCTAAAGCTTTGTGCACTAAGTGTTTAAAAGAAAAATGGGACCTAACAAGATGATTCCTAGTGCTCACCACTAACCTGAGAATATTGGAACTCGACTCCTATGAGTAATATTAGATTTTCAAAAAGGGGATAAGGGGAAAATTGCCCAAGGAGCCCAAATATTAGCAATTGAATGCCAAGGGACCAAACAAAACTCCTTGTGAAGTAGGTCGGGTTAAAGCTCTCTAAATAGAACACCTTTAAGAGGCAGTTCCCAGCTCGTACAGAATAGGGGACCCCAGAAGCATGGCTTTGCTGCAGAGAAGATAATTTACTGTGCCGCTGGTTGCACCCCGGCGGGCGTCGGCAATTGCAGAGAGACCTGCCAGTGGGAGACCCTAATTCTCCCGGACAGCCAAGGTGGCAAGGGAAGAAAACCCCAAAAAGAGAAGCAAACCGATGACCAAACATAGAGGAGGAAAAAAGGAAGGGGGGGCTTAGAAACAAAAGGGGATAAAAAGTCCAACAGCATATAAGAAAGAAAAAGGAGGAAGCAAGTTGCTGTATCTCAGGAAACCGAGCCCAGGGTTCACAGGTCCCACAAAAAAGAAGAGAATGAACAAGAAGGTTTATTTGTAATGTTTTAGTTTTCCATTTAGTCCATTTGTAATGTTTTAGTTCTCATTTGTAATGTTTTAGAAGCTCATTTATAATGTTTTAGCCCTCCATTTGTAGTGTTAAGTTTGTTTTAAAAAAAAGTTCACTTGCAATAACCTTTTAGTGGTGCTCTGAAAACATGAATTAAAATTATCAAATAGAAAGAGGGGGGAATTGAAATAAGGAATAATTCATGTTTTCATAATACTTGTTGTTATAGTAGAAATATAGTTTCTAAGAAAGCCAAAGGAACTCCCCTTCTCACAGAGAGGCTTAGAAAATTTTGCAAGAGCTGTCTCCAGTTCCAAGAAGAAGACAAAGAAATTACAATACAAGGAACTTATAGAAACTTTGGAATTCAACAGCAGATCCGGCAGCAGAGAAGTTTCAAGAACTGCCCCCCTCGACATCTGGGTCTGTGGGACAAGTCAGGACATGTATGGAATAAACAAAGGACTCCAAGTTATGCACTGTATGTTGTATGTTGTATTGCTGTTGTATGTTGTATTGTTATACTGTTTACCATGTAGTTAAAAAGGTTATGCTGTTACTTACCTGTTATTTCAAATTGTTCGTGTTGAATCTGTACCCTCAAATCTCAGTTTCCTATGTTCCAAGTTGTGCATTCCCTTTCCCCAGATCCCAAATTCCCCTTTACCTTCCGTAAGGCTAGGCCTCCGCTGCTCCCCGCCTGCTCCTCAAACTGCTAACCCTGCCTAATAGGGAAATCCAGAGACTCCCATGATGCACCGCTCCAGGCGGAAGTCCAGCTGACCCCAAAAAAACCCCTAAAACAACGAGCCGACCCAAAATCTGGACCTCCGAAGGACACTGCTCTGCGAGGAGGACATCCAGCCATCTGTGGAAGGCTGCCCACCTACTCGCCATGACCTAAGAAGTACTGAACAAAGGTGACACCCCTGGACTAAACTGAGCCAAGTGGATTCCTAGGAATTCCTGTGAGGAAGGAATCCCAACTCTGCAGTGTCAGTGGCAGGCTCGACTTGCACCTCCTCCTCTGTGGTGTCCAGTGGGGGCAGCGGCAGTGTGCGCGGCCCCTCGAGCCCCCTACACAGAGCTGTCTTTTAATAAAGGCCTTTCAAAAGGAGCTGGTCTCCTGGCCCATTTTTAACAATGTACACAGAGTCCAAACCAAGAAGGGGATAAAGCAGGCGGACCTCGAGGCACACGGTGTGAAACCTCGGAGGGACGTGACGCTGCGGAGCTCACGTCTGAGGTTTTCACCCGGTGCACACCGCTCCCTTGATTTGCTTGCTTTTGTCCATTTTGTGTCAGTTTCTTGTTCAAAATTTCTCCTTGGCAATAAATTGTTTTTGATTGAAATTGGCTCTTAAAATTTATAACACGGACTCTGCAGAGAAAGCTGTAGAGCTGGTGCAGAGCTGCCAGCGACGGTGAGGTGAGAGCAGGCCCCGCCTTGCCCAGGCCGGAGCCCCAGCAGAGCCCTGGCAGAGCCCGGAGCAGCCTGAGCCTGGGCAGAGGAGGCTCCAATGAGGCCCTTGGAGCTGCAAGAGGCAGCAGCCCGGCCCTGGGAGCTTCTTGGTGGCCCCGGGCAAATCCTTGGCTCTCAGAGCCCAGCTGGCAGCTGCCACTGCCGAAGGGAAGTGCAGCTGTGCTGGGCACAGCACAGCCTGGTGGGATTGGCCCTGTGGAGTCTGCAGAGCAGGAGAGAAAGGCAATGGACAGCCGAGGGCTGGAGGCTGGCTGAGCATTCCTGCTCTTGTGCCGGCTGCCCTGGAAGTGCTGGAAAAGGTGAGCAGTGTGTGCAGCCCTCTGGGCACAGCGGGAGGGAGCCGGGCTGCTCCGCAGGCTCCAGCACAGGGCAGCGCCCTTCAGGCACGGCGCTTCTGCCAGGGGAACCGAGGGCAGCCTAAGGCAGGGACAGCTTGTCAGGGCACATCTGCAGCAGCCAGGGCCTCACACAGCTCTGGGAGGAAGCGCCTGCACTCCTGGAGCTCTGCACCGAGCCAGAGCAAAGGGGTGAAATGCAGAGTGTTGTACAGAAATATTCAGGGGCACCACGCCAGCCTGCTTTGTGCTGTCTGGCACACAGCAAGCACTGTGCAATACAGCCCTGAGCTGCTGGGAGAGAGGTGTTAGAAAGGAACCAACTCTTTGATGAAATTCAATGGGGACAAAGTCATCAAAGCAAAAGAGAACAGTTTCTTAGTTAGGATTCACCTGAGCTGGGTGTGGATCTCACTCTCCCAAGAGCCTAACACACACACCCCCCAATAGAACCCTGCTTTTTATTGCCTTTCCCAGCCCAAGGCAAACCATCTCCCCTTTCCCTTTGGCTAGATACTGGGGAACTTATCTTCTCTCCTCACAGTCTACTTGTCTGTCTTATCCTACTTCCCTTTTGGTCTGGTCTTCACCTTGGCCCCTCTCCCAGCTCACAGCAACACCCAACAAATCATCTAGAACAAATCCAAACCCTCAATAACAACACCTAAAACCAACAACTTTCATTCTTTTTTCTAATAATCTTTTGGCTGCAGCCAAATATTACTTCATATATCACCAAGGAAATCGGGGATGAGCCAGTGGGTTGTGCTTGAGCGGTGAAGGAAGGGAGCAGAAGGGTTTCAGTAGGCAATTGGTGTTTTCTTTCTTAATTGCTGAAGGAAAGACACCATGTGGCTTCAGTCAGCAAAACCATTTTCCAGGTGCATTGAGGAAATGCTTGTGAGCAATTCCCAGAGAAGGAAGGTGTTGAGAAAATGTTGAACTGTAACAAATCATGAATTCCGTTTGCATGAACAGACAGCGTTGAGCCCTCTATTCCCGCAGTGCAGGGATTGCTGTGTGCAAGTGGCTCCCTCAGCCTTGAGAATAGAGTAGTCCTGCTAAGAAGGTCGCTGGAATGCATTCAGGGGGAAGCAAGTGGTTGTTGGAGGCTCTTGAGCATCCGAGGAGAATTTGAGGAGTGGGATGTTCCCCAAATGACCACCAGAGACCCTCAAGAGACCCCTACTCTGTTGTCAGTAACTTCTGAGAAGGGATTTAAATATGTCAAATAATTGGAGGGAATCTTTCGCCTGTGAGTTTCAGCAAAGGAATGAGTAGGTCTTACCTCCATGGTGACAAAGTAGTAGGTGAAAGTGCTTGTCCCTCTGTCCCTGTCCCTGCATCCCTGTGCCCCTGTCCCTTTCCCCACAGCTGCACCAGCCCCATGATGTCTCCCCAAATCTATCTCCCCATTATTGTCCCTCCTGTCCTGTCCCCCCTCTCCTGTTCCCACAGCCACCCCACAGCCCCGGTCACCTCATGCACTGGCTCTGCTGCCCTTGGGGACCTCAGGGGACCCTGCAGCCCCCCTGGGCCCCCTCCCCACCGCTCTCTGCCCATCCCCATGCCCGGGGCACTTACCCCACAGGAGCAGCAGTGCCACCTTCCCGGCCATCCCCATGTCCCCGGCCACCCAGGGCTGGCTGTCACTCGCTGCTGTGGCCACCGGTGCCCTGGGTGGCGGCTCTTGGGATGAAGAGGAAGAAAGAAAGGTCACACCCCGTCCCCACGCGTAGGTGGCCCTTGGTGGGGGTAGGGTGGGGGAAAGGTGAAGACACAGCAGGGGACAGGCTGGGGATATGATGGGGCAGCCTGGGGTCTCAGTGGGGGATGGTGTTCCCAGGAGTGGGGGGGCTCAGGGGTTCTGGGAAACCAAGGATGGGTGTCCAGGAGAATGGGGGTGCAGGGGAATTGGAGTCTCCATGCCTGGGGGGATTCAGGGACGGGGGTCCTGGAGGAACATGGTCCCCAGGGATTTTGGGTCAGGGGATGGGGGTCCCAGGGTTGGAGGGTGCAGGGGGGAAAAGGAGACTCTTGGGAAGAGGGGTTCTGTAGGAAGGAGCAGCCCATAGGATGGGATCGAAGCAATGGTGGTCCTGGGCAATGGGAGTCCTGGGAGGGGGGTCCCAGGGAGGAGAGACCACGGGAATGGGGGTCCCATGGTTGGGTTCCCAAGGGAACTTGGGCTGGGTGGGCACGGGGGTCGCAGCTCCTTCCCCAGGTGCCTCAGATGTTGGGGTGACCCAGAGCCCAGCACAGCCCCCACAGGGTGCTCATGGCCGGGGGGGCACCCCAGGGTTGAGGCTCTGGGTCTGTGCCCCACACACCCCAGGGCTTTTTCCCCTCTTCCCCTGCCCCTTTCCTGGCTCAGCGACCCCAGGGAACACCTGAGCAGGTAACGCTGGGGGGATCCCAGGAAGGGGAAAAGAGAGCTGGGGGGTTCAGGCAGTGCTTGGGGGGCTGGGAGGGATGAAAGATTTTCACTTTCCCTTTCCTGCAGCAGGAGGAAGAGGCTGAGCTGAGGACGTGGGTTCTGTCCTGGGGGGGCACATCCAGAGGGTGCTGCCCTGAGGGAAAAGGGCTCCTCTGCTGTAGTGACACCTGGGTCTTGTCCCAGGGTCTTGTCCCAGGTGGGATCCTCCTTCTGGGGGTGCCACGTCCTTGGGGATTCCTGTCCCACAAGGTGGCACATCCTGGGCACTTCTGTCCTGGGAGAGCCCTGAGCATTCCTGCTGTGCCCAGTGGGGCCCTGTGACCTCTGGGCTGCCCAAACTAAAGGGGGCACCTGATATTACCTTGCCCTGATGATGGCCAATGCCAGGCTAAATTTGGCTCAGGCTCCTGGATGGTTGAGGACCAATTTTACATCCACGGAATAAAGGCAAAAATCTTTTCCCACCCCACTTTCTTTTCCCCCAATAGAAAAGCAACTCAGCAAAAATCAAACTGGCAGATTACAAAATGGTCTGGTCAATAGAATCCTTTTAATCCTTACCCTGCCAAGAAGACTCTGGCAAGGAAAACACAAAGAAATCGCAGAGAAATGAGTTTTTGTTTCCCTTTAGGAGCCCCTTGGTGCATCCCACACCTTGTGGGTAACCCAGAGCGTGGAATCCCCCTGAGTGCCCAGCAGGTCCGTGGGGTTGTTCCCTGCCTGTGGGCAGCACCCCAGCCCATGGGGAAGGCTTTGCCTGGGCCATGTTCAGGAACTCTTCCCATTTTTCTCATTCCTCACCCTGAAATTTGATTTACTTCCGGTGGCTCCTGCTCCCAACAGGGGAGGAACTCTGTCCATCCTTGGAGCAGCACACAGGGATCCGTGGAAATGCCCGTGTGTCCCTCAGGGGCTGCTGCCCTGGGAAATGCACTCCAGCCTGCCCTGAATTCCCCTGCCTGGGCACTCCCTGCTCCTGCTGGGACACTCCTGTCCCCTGGATCCAGGGCTGGGGCCCCTGCTCGATATTTCCACACTTTTCCCTCTGTTCTGGTGTCCACATGCAGAAGCCAAAGGTTCTCTCTGGGTTGTTCCAAAGGGCTGCAGGTTTGAAACAGGAAGGTGGAGTGTCCTAGTCATGTTGTTGTTGTCTTTGCAGTGGTTCTGGGGCTCTCTCAGCCCCTTGGGCAGAGAGATCAAAGCACCAATTGCTGCATTTCCGGCCTGGTTCCCTCAGCGCTGCCCCTGCAGGGGCGGTTTCCTGCCAGCCCTGCTCTGAAAAACCATCAAAGGCCCTGGCAGAGCCACTGCTGGGGCTGCCATTGGCTTCTGTGCTTCTGGCAGGGCTGAGCAAACCACAGCCAGGCCTTTTTCACCCCCTCACAGAATTCTCCCCTTTGCAGCAGCTCCAAAGCTGCCAGAACCAAAGCCGAGGGGGCGGGGGCGGCCCTCAGGTGCTGGCTGCCACCTGGGGCTGGCCAGAGCAGGGCTGGCCAGTGCCCATCCCTGGGCAGCGGGGCCGGGCCCCACACTCGGATGGCCCCTGGCTGCAAGGAGGAGGAGGAGGAGCTGGGGAGCTCCTTCGTGCCCGGTGCTCCATTCCCAGGAGCTCAGATCCTGCAGGGCACCGGCGAGAAAGGAGAAGTCTGGAGCCCTCCCAGAGCTGCCATCCCCCAGGACAGGACCCCCTTGGCCAGCATGTGTCCCCCCTCATCCGGGACAGGATCCCCCCCAGGACAGGACGCCCCTGGATGTGCCTCCCCAGGACAGAACCCACCCCCCGTGTGAGGCTCAGCACAAATGGCCTCTTCCTTCTGCTGCAGGAGAGAGAAAGTGAAAGTGTTGGGGGAGGGGGGGAACAGCCGGACACCCCCAGCCCCCACAGCCTCCCAACCCCCCCCTGCAGACCCCTCACCCCTGCTTCCCCCACCCTGGGGTTCCCCCAACCCCGTTCCCTGCTCGGCCCCTGCCCAGGGTCACCGAGGCACGAACTGGAGTGGGGCTGTGAAATTGAGGGGTAAAAGGGAGGAAATGGGAATGAGGAGAGGAAAATGTCTCTGGGCGTTGCGGGGGCACAGACCCAGAGCCCCTTGGAATCCCCTTGCGGGGCCTCCTCCAAACCAGGAGCACACGAGGGGGGAAGTACTGGGCCCTGGCTCACTACAAAATCTGAAGCTCATCCCTTGAAGGAGCTGTGACCCACGGGCCCACCCAGCCACTGCCCATCCCTGGCACCCCCATTCCCCTGGGACCCCAACCACGGCACCCCCATTCCTGAAGTTTCTCTTCCCTGGGATCCCCATCCCAGCACTCACATTCCCCAGGATCTCCCTGGCCCAGGATCCCCATTCAGAGGAGCCCCCTCTCACAAACTCCATCCCTTACAATGTCCCTTCCCCCAGGACATTGATTCACCCAGGACCCCCCATTGCCATGGGACCCCCCCATTCCCCCCACACCCCATCCCTGGCACTCCCATGACCCCAAATCCCTGGGGTCACCCATTCCCCTGGAAACCCAACCCTGGTTTTCTAAACACCGAGCCCCCACTCCTGAGAACCCCGTGTCCCCTCTTGCGTCACCCAGCCTTGTCCCCAGCCTTTTCACAGCCTGTCCCCAGCTTGTGGCCACCCTGCCCCCACCGGGTGCCACCTACACTTGGAGATAAGACCCGACCTCGCTTCCTTCCACCCTGGCCGAACAACCGCCAGCCAGGGGACAGCGAGTGACAGGCAACCCTGGGTGGCCGGGACACGGGGATGGCCAGAAAGGTGGCACTGCTGCTCCTGTGGGTTGAGTGCCCCGGGCATGGGGATGGGCAGAGAGCGGTGGGGAGGGGGCCCAGGGGGGCTGTGGGGTCCCCTGAGGTCCCCAAGGGCAGCAGAGCCAGTGCATGAGGTGACCGGGGCTTTGGGGTGGCTGTGGGGACAGGAGAGGGGGGACAGGACAGGAGGGACAATAATGGGGAGAGAGATTTGGGGAGGCATCATGGGGCTGGGGCAGCTGTGGTGACAGGGACAGGGGCACAGGGATGCAGGGACAGGGACAGAGGGACAAGCACTTTCACCTACTACTTTGTCACCATGGAGGTAAGACCTACTCATTCCTTTGCTCAAACTCACAAGCAAAAGGATCCCTCCAATTATTTGACATATTTAAATCCCTTCTCAGAAGTTACTGACAACAGAGTAGGGGTCTCTTGAGGGTCTCTGGTGGTCATTTGGGGAACATCCCACTCCTCAAATTCTCCTCGGATGCTCAAGAGCCTCCAACAACCACTTGCTTCCCCCTGAATGCATTCCAGCGACCTTCTTAGCAGGACTACTCTATTCTCAAGGCTAAGGGAGCCACTTGCACACAGCAATCCCTGCACTGCGGGAATAGAGGGCTCAACGCTGTCTGTTCATGCAAACAGAATTCATGATTTGTTACAGTTCAACATTTTCTCAACACCTTCCTTCTCTGGGAATTGCTCACAAGCATTTCCTCAATGCACCTGGAAAATGGTTTTGCTGACTGAAGCCACATGGTGCCTTTCCTTCAGCAATTAAGAAAGAAAACACAAATTGCCTACTGAAACCCTTCTGCTCCCTTCCTTCACTGCTCAAGCACAACCCACTGGCTCATCCACGATTCCCTTGGTGATATATGAAGTAATATTTGGCTGCAGCCAAAAGATTATTAAAAAAAAGAATGGAAGTTGTTGGTTTTAGGTGTTGTTATTGAGGGTTTGGATTTGTTCTAGTTGATTTGTTGGGTGTTGCTGTGAGCTGGGAGAGGGGCCAAGTTGAAGACCAGACTAAAAGGGAAATAGGATAAGACAGACAAGTAGACTGTGAGGAGAGAAGATAAGTTCCCCAGTATACAGCCAAAGGGAAAGGGGAGACAGTTTGCCCTGGGCTGGGAAAGGCAATAAAAAGCAGCGTTCTATTGGGGGGTGTGTGTGTTAGGCTCTTGGGAGAGCAAGATCCACACCCAGCTCAGGTGAATTCTTACTAAGAAACTGTTCTCTTTTGCTTTGATGACTTTGTCCCCATTGAATTTCATCAAAGAGTTGGCTCCTTTCTAACACCTCTCTCCCAGCAGCTCAGGGCTGTATTGCACAGTGCTTGCTGTGTGCCAGACAGCACAAAGCAGGCTGGCGTGGTGCCCCTGAATATTTCTGCACAACACTCTGCATTTCACCCCTTTGCTCTGGCTCGGTGCAGAGCTCCAGGAGTGCAGGCGCTTCCTCCCAGAGCTGTGTGAGGCCCTGGCTGCTGCAGATGTGCCCTGACAAGCTGTCCCTGCCTGAGGCTGCCCTCGGTTCCCCTGGCAGAAGCACCGTGCCTGAAGGACGCTGCCCTGTGCTGGAGCCTGCGGAGCAGCCCAGCTCCCTCCCGCTGTGCCCGGAGTGCTGCACACACTGCTCACCTTTGCCAGCAGTTCCAGGGCAGCCGGCACAAGAGCAGGAATGCTCAGCCAGGCCTCCAGCCCTCGGCTGTCCTTTGCCTTTCCCTCCTGCTGTGCAGACTCCACACGGCCAATGCCACCAGGCTGTGCTGTGCCCAGCACGGCTGCGCTTCCCCTCGGGAGCAGCCAGCTGGGCTCTGAGAGCCGAGGATTCGCCTGAGGCCACCAAGAGGCACCCAGGGCCGGGCTGCTGCCTCTTGCAGCTCCAAGGACCTCATGGCAGCCTCCTCTGCCCAGGCTCAGGCTGCTCCCGTCTCTGCCGGGGCTCTGCTGGGGCTCCAGCCTGGGCAAGGAAGGGCCCAGTCTCACCTGGCAGTCGCTGACAGCTCTGCACCAGCTCTGCACCTTTCCCAGCAGCCTCCCTGATCTTTCTGCTTCCTCACTTGAGCAAAACTCTCCTCCAGCCAAAGAGATTGTACTTAGGGATGCAAATCCAAGAGCCACGAAGCCAAATGCTCTCCAGTCATAGCTCAAGGCCTGCATCTGCACAGGATATTTGGGCTGCCCCCACTCCTCCTTTGTTTTGCCTGCAAATGCCACTGCCCTTTCTGCCTCAAACACAAGTGCCACAGCTGGGGAAAACCCAGCCAGTGGGCCATATTCCAAAGACACTGTGGTCTGGAGAGTATGAATGGTGCCTTCCCCACTTTCAAACCCTACCAAAGAAGCCATCAATGTCACTTTCCAGGTCTAAGGAAAAACAGACAATTCAGAAGGAAATGTTGAGCTTTCTTACAAACTCAGAAGGAGGGAAATCTTTGAAATAATTTAAAGTAAGAGAATATTTATTTATTTAGAATCTTATGTTAATACCCTACTCTACAATACGAGCTAAAAACCTACTCTACAATTCCAGCTATAGCCTGACTCATTAATCCTCATCTAAGAAGGTGTATTGGTTTAGGATAAATTAGGGGGAGAATCTCTAAAAGGGAGTCCCCTCAAACAAACCTCCACCACCCCTCCCCCCCAGCCCGGGGTTGGGAAGGAAATTCTTTGGAGGAGAAAAAAGTGGAAAAAAACGGTTTTATTGACAAACGAAAAACTCTCCCCACCCCGCGTGGAAGGAAAAGCTCAGGATTACTCAGGAGGAGGGCACAAAGCTTCTTTGGCGGGCTCCGGGTCTTCTCAGACGTCTCGGGTCAGATCATTTCCAGAGCCGGTCCAGTTTTGGGGGTGGGGGGAAGGGAAAAAAGAGGGGGAAAGAAAAAAAAAAAAAACGGAAAGCAGGCAGCAGGAGCAGCGGCAGCAGCAGCCAAAGCAGCAGCAGTGGCAGCAGCAGTAGCAGCTGAAGCAGCAGCAGCCAAGCAGCAGCTCAGCTCGAGCAGCAAAAGCCCCGCGAGCAAAACAGCGCTGCTAGACATAACAAAAACAGTCCACTGGTATGGGATAGAGGCACCGTCAACCCAGAACAGAAGGTAATTGTCAAAGTATTTTCATGGTGATCCTCCCATTGTTGTTGCCTCTTTCCGCTTCTTGACAGCAAGAATAAGTGGTGCCAGGCTGGAAGAAGGCTTGGCCAGCGTCACAAATGGATGCTGCACAAAGGAAAAAAACCCAACAATGAACCATTACTTCTCAAGCTAAGAGCCTCAAAGGCAGGGCAATATTTTTTAATGAAAAGGGGATTGAGTCCGAGTAGGCCTAAGGAGCAACAGTGGGGCAACAGTGGCACAGCTTGCTGCAAGAGCTGCTAAGTGCCCCAGCCCTGGAAATATTTCATGTCTGAGCATTGTGATCTCTTTCAAGATGTCCCTGCTGATTGCAGGGCACTTGGAGCAGATGAGCTTTCCAGGTCCCTGCCAGCCCAGCCCAGTCTAGGATTCCTGGCTGTTTTCCTTTGAACAGCACCAAGAGTGGAGGTGAGGAGGAGGAGGGCTCATGTGATGCCTTGCACTTCAGTGGAGGAGGAGCTCATCCCTGGGACACTGTTCCACCTGCAGCCCCTGGGCATTTTACCTGCAGGAGCTCCTGGGCAGACCAGCGCTGCGCCTCGTCCATCTGCAAGCAGCAGCTCAGGAAGTGATGCAGCAAAGGTGAGAGGAGCTCGGGCTGCCGCAGCTGTGGGGTCCCTTCTGTGGCTATCAGGTGTTTAGCCTGGAGAAAAAGGAAACACAAGTCTCTCACCTGCTTCTTTCACTGTGTCTGTAACTGCTCTCCCAGATCCCATTGTTTAAGCTCCACTCTGCAGTGGCAGTTTGTTTCTGCTGTGGCAGAGAGGCAGAGATGCCTTTCCTGTACCAACAAAAAACCCAAACCCCAATGCAGCCACAGCTTTTCCAAGATCCATCAGATCTGGCCTTGGCAGCTGATTTCATTGACTGACCTTGTGAGTGGAAACTACATCAGCAAAAGCACCTTTGCTTCTCTGAGCATTCCCTTGACCAGCTTGACAGGCTATTTGGAGGAGGGACTTTGCTATACTAACTCACTCTACTGTTTCCAAGGATTATGACATGAAAAGCATCTCTGCAGTGCTTGTTGGTCCCTTAAGCACAGCTGCTATCAAACAAAAGTCATCAAGCTTTTTGCTTGGTTCTTGAAAAGAATGGTAATTGAAAGGAAAGAAAGGAAATCCCTCAGTTATTCCTCAGGTAAGGAAACAAACATTTGGAATCTCATCTTCAACACAGACACATGAAGATGCATGCACCAATGTCTTGGGATACAAAAAAAGCCTGTTTGGCCACACAGGAAACACCTGCAGGTGTGTTTCTTAGCAGACTGCAAATTTCAGCTTCCCTTACGTGGCAAAAGGAAAATTTTGGTGGTGAAATCAGAAGAAGGAGAAATGCCATCCCTATGGTAGCCCTCTGCTCATTTGGATACTCAGGTCAATGCATTCATGGTGTACCCATCCTAGAAAGTGCCCAGAAACAAAGGGGTGGTTTTGGCAGGCTCTGCACATCACCAGGCTTCAGCTTGGTGACATGGAGAAAGTGGCTTGTCTTAGGAAGGAAATATGGTCACCAAGTGTTTCAGCAGCACTGCACAAGAAGCACAAGAGCCTCTGTGACCTTCACCCCCTCATGTCCATGTTGCAGGCAAGTTTCCCTGTGAGAAGAATGGGGGTGCACTTCTTCTCTTCAAACAACTGTTTTAGAAACTTTGCTAGGTTTGGGTTTCTTTCCTTCAATTCAGGAAAGATGACACCAGTTCTAAGATGCTTGTTCCCTGTTAGTAGGGCCATCTCCACAGCCAAAAGAGCTGGAACGACTTCTAAGCCAAAGCAAAATGTTGCCTGAGCATGGAGATTGTTTGCGTGGGGTGAGGCTGGAGTTCCCCCAGTGATGCACCCAAAACTACAGCAGATGCTGATGTGCTGCAGGGGCGTTTTTAGAAAGGGACCGTGGTGTAGTAGTTCCAGCAGACGGCAATGGGATTTTGTCCAAGGGCAGACAGAAGGTGAGCTAGGTGAGAAAGACAGCGGGATCAGAGAGTATTGACACCTTACCAAGCGAGGACTTTTACTCCAGTAAGGGACTTGTCGTTCTGCCATTTCAATGCCCACAATTCCAAAGGACCAAATGTCCACTTTGGGGCCATAGGGTTGACCTTTGACCACTTCAGGCGCCATCCACCAAGCAGTCCCAATCACCGAGCTGCGTCTACTCCGCTCAGGGGTGAGTAGAGCAGAGAAGCCAAAATCAGCTGGGGAGAAAGCAAAAGACTGTTTTTATTTGAATACTGTGCAGGGAGGAAAGCAAGCAAAAGAATTGCCCAGGAGAAGTTGGAGAATGTGCTGTTGAATCTCCTGGACAACTGTCCCTGCTCTGTTTCCTCAGGACTTTAGCCAAGGAAATATGGCATTGGCTACTTCAGAAATCCCCACATTTTTTACACTGCCTCCAGCAGTGGCTTTTGTTCCCCTGAAGCTTTGCACTTGTAGCTCCCTCCCTTGGGAAGGGACACACACAGAGCACAGCCACCCTGGACTGCTTGTTCCTTGTGCTAGGTCTGTGCATGTGGCAACCGTGTGGTCAGCTCACAGCAGGGGTCCCTGCACTGCCACCAACACCAGTTTTTGGGGGCTGGCAGTCACTCCAAAGCAGCCCCACACCCCACATGTCCCTGGAACACTGCACCTGACCAAGAATACACTGACCCAGCTTGACAGAGCCATCGGTTTTGAGGAGGATGTTGAGGCTCTTCACATCCCGGTGCATCACATGGCTGGAATGCAGAAAATGCAGTCCTTGCAGGCACTGAGAGAGAAAACAGAAAGAGGAGGGCAAAAATCCCTGAAGTGATTTCATCAGACAAGAAAGGAAACAGCTCTCAAAGATTCCCTCTCCAGGGGAATGGGGAGTAATGGCAGAACACAGTGCCACGGGGAGCAAGAGCTTGCTGCTCCTACACTGGCAGAGCAGCACCTTTCTAAAGAAAGGCATGTCAGCTTTGCAAAGAGCAACAGCAACTGCTCTTGTAGACTGTCCCCTGCAAACCCGCCACAATGACTGCTGCTGCAGTGGATGTGCTCAGAAGTAAAGAGCATTTTGGCTGCACTGCTGACCTTTCCAGCTGAGCACTGAGAGAGGTGAGTCTCTCTTTTGTCTTTGCTGTTTGTTTCAAATGCTGCCACCACCACCTTTGCTTTTACAGGCAAGGAATGCAGTGCAGACAGGCAAAGGTTTAGGGAGGCGAGATGGAGAACAGCAAACACAAGAGAGAGAGTGAGAATGCAACAGCAGGAGATAAGAGGACAAGGACAGAGTCCAGTGAGTGTAGGGGCACTGGCAGGCAGTTCACTTGAGATGCTCCTGCTTGCCCAGAGCATAGCAGCAACACAGAAACAAAGCCTGGCACATGGAATCGCTCCTGTTCTGAGCCCTTTTCCCAGACAATCCTGCCGCAGCCTTTGGAAGCACAGGTGGGATCCCTCACCTCACGACTGACAACTGCAATCTCGTCTTCACACAGGTCAGCCACATTGATGACGTCAAACAGACTGCCTCCATCCATGTACTCCATGACCAGCCAGAGTTCCTCATGCACAAGGTAGCTGAAAGAAGGAAACAAGGCTGTGCAGATGAACAGGCATGGCTACGCTGGTTTTGTGCTTGATTCTCGTTTCCAGGTGCCTTTGTGACAAGTGCAGAATTAAAGGAATAGACATTCCCTCTAGGCTGTGCCTTGTTTGCAGTCTGTGCAGTCTCAAGGAGAATGGCACACCTATGAAAAAGGACATGTCTTAGATGGCCAGCAAGGGAGAAGTGCAGTTGAGTGACAGGCCAGATGAAAAACGTGTCACGCGTCGTCTTTCTGGAAATAAGCACGTAGTGTTCTTGGCATGGACAGCCATGGGAAAGAGGGGCAACAAGCCAAGGGAAATCCTCTCTAGGATGGTTCATTGGCATTGAAGAAACTTCAAAAAATCAATCCTGAGACAACATGGAGGCAGTGAACTTACAGGATATTGACTCCCTATGATAGCGTTGATCCAGGTTTTTGAACCGTTTTCCAACCATGTGTTTGAAAGCCAGAGAAGACTCATGCAGAAAAAATGCACTCTCTTCCCATCCATTGGAGATGAGTAGAGAAATAAGAATTAGCCAATAATTATCAGCTCTCTTTTCTGCCAGTGTCCAAAGTGGGTTTTTAACCTTGCACACTTTTAGTATGTAAACAAACACATACAAATACATACATTAGTATGTAATCATGGGATAAGACCACGACCACTCACCTGTCTAAATAATTCACAATAAAGGGACTCCTCTTCCTCCTCATGACTGTGATTTCAGTAATGGTGTCTAGCTTGCTGCTCAGTCCTTGAAGAGCTATTTTCTTGATGGCCACCTAGAATGACATTGAAAATCAGTAACTTTAGCAGCTGGTGGCACGAGACCACAACACACACGGAGCGAGTGATTTTGCAATGACACAGCCAAGCTGTGCCAAAGTGCCTTGTGCTCAGACAAAGGAGTAATAAGGAACTGACATCCCAACAGCCCATTTCTCTGCTCCTCTGGGGGCCAGTTTCAGGACATGTGGCCATCGATCTTTTGCCTTGTCCACTTGTTAACAAGGGTGTCTCAACTATCACCCACAAAGCTCGGAGCACACTCTCTGTTTCTCTGTCTGTACATCAGAAGAAGGAATCCGTGCCTTGGGACTCTGTGGATACATCTTGGGCTCTAAGCAGGGCTTAGGGCTTTGAGGGATGCCTTGCAGATCTCTCCCCACGTGCAGTTCCCAAGTGCAGCACTGCAGGTGGCTAAGGAACTGCCAGGAACCTTCAGATGTGTTTGCTGGCAGCCAGAAATGAGAATTTGGAACTCATTCAGGAGAATAGATCCAGAGAGCAGTGAGGTGCTCTAAGGCACCACCTTTGTTGGAGCAATTGAGAGCCAGGGAGAGCATCCTTCTCTGAAAGGAATCACTTCCCTCCTTGCCTTCCTTCTGGCAGCTGAGAAGGACAAAGACTGTCCCAAATGCAATTGGCAGGCTGACCTCAGTCTGTGCTTCTTGTGCCTTTGCAGCACAGCTCTACCCAAAGCTCCAGCCACAGCTGAGACAAGAGAGGAAAGCCCTGGAGAGCAGCAGAATCTGCAGGGGCTGTTGACATTTACCTCTGCTCTTGTGGCAGTGTCGACGGCTCTACAAACATCTCCAAAACCCCTAGAAACAAAAGAGCAGCAAAGAAAGGAGAAGCCATTTAGATCTTGGAGGGAAAGGCATCCCAGACAGGAGATCTCTGCTGGAAATGCCTCAAAGCTGCAGCATGCAGGAGGGGTCTGCCAGAAGGCAGATGATGCATTTTCCTCACAAGTGCATGGGCACTGGGCCTGTTCCTGCAGCACTGGGCTTTACTGACTCAGCTCAAAAGGCCATTCATCTTGGATGAATGGATTCTTTCATCTTGGATTTCAGTTTCTAAAGTGGACAGTTTTTAGCCTGACCTCGGACTATTTCCTTCAGCAAACTCTTGGGAAGAAATGTTCCTGAGAACTGTTATCTCACTGCTGTGAGAGGGGGTGCTTGCTGTTTCTGGCAGTGTAATGGAAGTGTCCTGGACAATGCCTTCTGAGCACACTTCCAAATTCTGGCCGGCACTGAGAGATGGGGCATCCCAGTGTCTGAGGATGTTTGCAGCTTGCCTGGCTTCACACTTGAGAGATATTCCAGCAGCAAATCACCTGCCCCATGGCTGTGTAGAAGGAACTGTGCTTGGACTCACCCTCTGCCAAGATGTTCCAGTTCAATGAATTTCCTCTGGGGATTTCCCCCGGTCACCACTTTCCCTGAGGGAAACAAAATGCAAGATGCTCACTTGAAAGCAGAGATCCCACCAGCCAAGAGATGCAAAAGGCAGCCCCACTGTCTGGGGCTCTGACTTCTTTGTGGTCAGCTGCAGAACAAAAAGCTGGCAAAGCCCAAGCAGGAGCACTGACAAGCAATGGGAAGAAGGCACAGCCAGACCCAGCCCCCTCCAAGCTGGTGCCCATTCAGGACACAACAGGATTGGCCTTGAGATCAGACACACCCAGGTGCAGATCAATGCCCTTTTTGTCCCAACACCTGCTGGTAGACAGAGAGTCAGCTGGGCTCTGTTCTCAGCCCCACCAGGTCTTGTCTGAGAGCACAGCACTGGCAGCTGTTCTGGGCAAGGAGCAGATTCAATGACTTGTGCTGCAGAATCACCCAGGGCTTGATGTGTGTTCCTGGAGACTGATCTGAGCAGGGCTTGGGCCAATGGGTAGCGTTGTAACAGTCATGGGAATGAGTGGGAATCAGGGATGAAAAAGTGCCATGGATCTGAGGAATATCCAGCAGCGGGGCTGGAGGCTGGCTCCTGAGAAATGCCTACAGTGCAGTTTTATCTGGTCATGCCACATTGATGTGTCTCTTGGACACATCTTTATAAGAACAAAACTGGGATATTATATACAGATTGTTCTCAAAGCATCTGTTTTTTCATTGGGGGCACAATTAAGACACCTCTTGCTCTCTGTTTCTGCTGTCACCTGATATTCTTTCAAAGGAGTTCTCACTGACAAAAATAAAATATTCTCATTAAAAAAGCTGTAGATGCAGTAGTGGTAATAAGAAGAGTCATAAAATGACACCAGTAAGACACATGGGGCAGAAGAGCACCTTCAGGATGGAGAAAAACACTCTACCCAAAAAATCCAGAAAAAAACCCGAACTAAAAACAAAACCACAACCAACAGACAAAGTGCCCAAACCAATCAATTTCTGTGAAGTCTTTTTGCTCTGGTGACGGGTAAGAAGTCAGGAGTCTAAGGAGAATTTAGGAAGCTAACCATTCTATCCAGTTTGGCCACGAGCACACAGGACTTGCCCAGATCATTTGCTAGGTCACAGCCTTGTGCTGATGCAAGAACAATCCCTGCTTCTGCCTGTAGCAGACAGGGAAGCTCAGGCAAACCCAAGCCCGTCCAAGCTGCCCTCAGAGGCAGCAGGAACAGCCAGAGCACTCTCTTGCTGCCTTGGAGCACAGCATTTCCTGTGGGGACTCCTCAATGTCCCTGTGACACCAAACTGAGGAGGATCATTGGGTGCAGCTCTGCTGACTCGTGCACACCATGCACTGTCCCTCAGAGAAGAAAGACACCAGACATACTCAGGAGCTCCAGGCACTTGTCCTCCATCTGCTGATGCTGAGCAGCAGCTCTGTCAGTGCTGGAGATGAACAAACTGCCCGGGCTCCCCTTCTTAGCTTGGGCAGCAAAGGCTCCTTTAGGTGACACTGCTGCTGCTGCTGCTGCAGGTTCAATAGAAGAGCCTGTGTAGAGCTGAGACAAGAAAGGAGTTTGTGTCAGAAAAGTGGCTGCAGAGATGAGCCCCAGATCCCACTGCAAATGCAAGCCCTTAGGGAGATGCTGTCAGCCACATGCAGGGCTCTGCCATGGGTTTTTTTCTGATGTCCAGTTCTCAAACTGGATGGGTCAAACCCAAAGGCTGGTTTTTTACTCCAGTTCATGGCCAGATTCATTTCCCACTTTCTCCAAAACCTATTTTCATGGATTTTCTGAAGGGTGGCTGCCAAAATGACCATTCCACTTTCTCCCAAGGACTCTCTTCCCCCTCCAAGGGCTGCAGACACACTTGCAGGTGCTTGTTCAAATGTTCTACCTCCTCCCACGGACTCCTCTTTTCCTTCACCATTTTCAGAATGGGCTCAACTGGCAGCACTTCTGCTTGGGACAGTTCCTGTGCCTCACAGGAATCTCCAGGCTCCTCGTTGCCAGTCCCTTGCTGGAAATCTTTGCAGGCTGCCAGGCCAGATGTCCACACGCTCACCTCAAGTCAAAGAGAACAAAGCAGTCAGAGAGTGCAGCTTGTCCCTGTCAGCCCAGAGTCACAGACTGTGAGGAAATGGAGAGCACCACTTTGGTGACTGCAGTGGCTATTGCTCTTTCACTCACTTGTTTCTCTAGAGCCTCTGGCTTGTCAAGGAGGAGAAGAATTTTCTTTTCTCTTTCTCTTTGAATTTTCATTTCTTCCTCCAGCCTCTCGTGCATTGCCTTGATCCTAGCCTCAGTTTTCTGCAGCTCTTCTTGCAGCTTCTCACCGAGGTTCTTCTCCATTGCCTTGATCCCAGCCTGAATTTTCTGCAGCTCTGCCTGCAGCTTCTCACCCAAGTTCTGTAAAGAAAGAGAGGGAGAAACTCGGATGAGTGGCGTGGCTGCCGCTCTTCCACTCACCTGGTTTTGTTGATCGGGCCTCTCCTGATGGAGATTCTGGTGATCTTCAGTTCTCCTAAAGTCTTCTGTGTTCCTCTTGACTGCCATGATGTTCTGTAGACACAAATACAGAGCAAGTGACTGGGAGCTGCCATCAGGCTCAGCTTTTCCTCTTTCAGCCTCCAAATCACATTCATTCAGCCACTTCTTTCTGCTTCCCCTCCCACCTCTGCTTCCACTGCAACTCTGCCTGCAGAGGAAAAAGAGCAACCTGGCAACAAAGGCACCAAAATCCCTGACTTCAAGCAGCAACTCCATGTCCCCAGGCTGTCTCTCAAATGCTGCCAGGTAAGCACACCCAAGAAGCTCAAGGGGACAAACCACCCCAAAGAGCTGCTGTTGTCAGATCAGTATCTTTGGTGCCTGGAGCTACTTGGCAAGTCTGTGCAGGGGGACAGGTGTCTCCAGACCACAGTGTCCCCTCCATATCCAACAAGGCTGAGCACAGGGTCTTTGACATGCTCCCTCCTCTGCAGACAGGGAGCCTTCCTGCTTCAGGCTGGCCCCTCTCAGAATCCCAGCCAGCTGGGGCCTGAACATGACAGGTCAAAGCCCCTTTGCCAGGTGTCACTGGCTGAGGGGAATGGCTAGGTCCTGGCAGGACTGCAGCACTCAGCATCCTCAGCCACCAACAGCAAGAGCTGGCTGCTCAAAAACTTGCAGCTCTGCCTTGCCCTAAAGACAGCACCCTCCAGAAGTGGCACTTACTGTCCTGGAAAGTTCTGGCTGTGGTGTGACCACAGCTGGAGGATTGTGGTCACTTGGCTCCTCTTGGGCCTCTTCTGCAGGAGCAGAGGGAGCCAGAGAAGAGTCTGCTCTTGGTTCTGTGCTCTGTGGACAGACAGGAGTGTGAGGCACAGGCCGTTACCTATCATTTATAACCTTATTTCTATTCAGCTCTACAGCCAGCTCTACTAAGGCACAAATCATCAGCTTTGATAGCAATGGGATTCTAAGTCTCTCAGAGTCAATTCAAATGGGCTGATTCAAGTGTACTGCTAATTGCTCTGAAGTAGATATTCCCCCTGGCTACTATGGGGAAGCAACGTTGTCTCTGCAGAACTGGGCTTTTAGTTCTTTTCCAGCTCTGAAATGGAAAATTAGAAAATAGCCAGGGATGCCTTTGCTCTTGCTGCTGCAGATAGGGAAATGGATTTTCTTTCAGCCTACTCAGCTGGCCCTCGACACTCTACTGCCACAGCCCAAGCTCGTAGCTTGCCCCATAATTCTTAAACAGCAGGAACATCAAATGTTCCTTTCTCACTCACCTCAGGATTGGCACCTCTGAACACACGGGTCAGGTGACCTGCAGTGGGCAAGGGAAAATGAACCAGATCCTTTGAGAAAACTGGAGACAACCACAGCATTTTTAGAAGGTCTTCCAAGAAGGTCTCCCAGTCTACATTTTTCAAGTTGCCTGCTTGCCCCAGCAAAGGGAGGAAATGACAGACTCTGCTGCCACAGACTCTCCCATGGAGGGAACACAACCCCTGCAGGTTCCCTTGCAAATGCTGCCCACAGAGCCCTGGCTACAGACACCCCCTTTTGAGCTGAACCTGTTGACAGGAGCTTTACCCAAGTGCCATCCCAATGGTCTTCCTGTTTCTAAAGCAACTCCATCACTGAGAAAGGGCAGGAAGACATACAAAAGCCAGGCTAGGTTCCACCCAGGCAAAAGCTCTACTTACGTGTCAGGTGAGTCAAGAAATAGCCGGAGTAAGCGATGCCATAAACAGAGCAAACTGCAGCAGCGAGTGGCCCAATCATTGTGGCACTGCTGTGCGAGTTTGCAGACTGCCCTAACACTATCTTCTAACAATATGCTCTAATGCTATGCTCTAACTCTAAGCTCAAACACTATACTCTAACACTATGTTCTAACACTATGCTCTAACACTATGCTCTAACACTGTTCTAACACTACGGTCTAACACTACACTATAACACTGTGCTCTAACGCTATGCTCTAACTCTGAGCTCTAACACTATACTCTAACACTAGGCTCTAATACTACGCTCTAAGAAAAAACAAGGTTGCTGTCTGACAAAAGCCTGAAGCAGGAGGGTGAGCTCCTGCTCTGAGCAAACCCGAGAGCTGCTCTGCCACCACTGAGGCCTTCCGTGCACCAAGGCAACCTTGTGATGTCAGCACGAGGACGTGGCAACTGTGCCCTGACATCACAAAGGAAACGCTCTGCCCTGCTCTGTGAATTCATGCAGATGGACAGAGTGATGTTTGTGTAGGCCTGGGCTGCATTGTGACCTCTTTCCCCCCCTCGGCTGCCTTTTTCATCCCTTGTTTTTCCCCCTGTGCCCCCTCTGTTCCCTGTCCCTGTGCTGGGTCCGAGCTGGTGGCCGGACCGGGCGGAGCAGCAGTTCCAGCCCCGGGTGTCCCTGGAGCGCTGGGAGCTGCCAGTGGCCCTAGGCACTGTCCCCTGAGGAGCTGCTGAAGGACGGGGAGACAGAGGGGGCTGAGGGGGCTGAGGAGGCAGTGACGCTGCAGGGACAGTGATCTTGAGGTGCTGGGGGCACTGAGGGCTGTGGGGGAGCAGAGGGCGAGGGTGGCACGGAGGTGACAGGGCAGTGGCACAGGCTGAGGGGGTGGTGGGTCTAAAGGGACAGGATGGGTCAGAAGGGATTGAGTGGGGTGGGAGGACTGTGAGGGGCTGAAGAAACTGAAGGGGGCTGGGGCTTTGCCGAGAGGACGGTGGGGCTGAGGGGATGGAGGGAGCCAGCAGGGAGCATAGAGGGCTCCAGGACTGCAGCTCTGCCAGGCCTTGGAAGCAATTCCAGAGCCTCCACTTTTGCCACAGCTGCCCTGCAGACCTTGGGGACAGGCAGAGACTGACAGGAGGCAGCAGGGAGAAGCTGAGGGCCACCAGCTCCAGCAGTGACCAGGGAGCTGCTGCTGCTGCTGCTGCCAGCCCAGAGGTCGGGTGAGGCCGCAGGGCCGGTGAGGCAGGCTGGGGGTGAGGGTGGCGTGGGCTTTGGCCGTGGGCAGTGCCTGGCTGGGCAGGAACAGGTTCTTGGTGTGAAGTTCCCTGGAGGAACTCCCAGGGCAGTTGCTGCCAGGATCAGCAGCAGCAGAAGGCAGCAGGATCTGCTCCTTTTCCTGGCTCTGTGTGCAGCTCCCAGGCTGTGATGGCCCCTGCTCCCACAGAGCCCTTGCCCATGGAGGCTGCAGGGTGAAAGCAATCCCATTGCCAAGAGAGGCTTGGCAGCTGAAGTCCACTGCCCTTGTGTTTTGGGCTTGAATGGCTCTCATGCCAAAGCACAGCAGGTAACCAGGGCTTTGGGAGGCAGAGCCTTTCGAGGGAAAGAGAGATCAGGCACTCACATGCCTGAGACTCCTTCAGTTCTATGCTTTTGTAGAATGAGAAAGAAGCAAGGTGGGCAGAGAGAGGCACATGCAGTCCTTGGAAAAAACATGGTGCCCCACAAAGTGCTGTGGGAGAAGAAAAACAGGGAGCAACCTTGCCTTGTTTACCATAGCCTGTGTCTTCTGCAGAGGAGACAATGGGATGGACAGGAGGGGAGGGATGACTGTGATAACCCAGTCTGCCTGGCTGTGTACTGACAGACTCTGTAGCAGTCAGCATTGTAGGTAATGCCAGATTGTTATTTAGCACCATGACACGCTGCTGCTTCATTGCAAAACTGCCTCAGCCTGGAGAAAGTCAGCTGAATTTATTATCAGTTGAAGTAGATGTGGTGAGAAACAGTGACACAGATTAAAACAGGTTTTCTAACCTCCTCACCCAGAGGGAATTTTGTGTTGCGTTTTCTTCATTGTATGCACAACCTTTTTGAGTTGTTCTGTATCCTTCAGGGAGGTATCCACTAGTGACCAAAAAATAAAAGGGGGGTCATGGCATTCATTCTCTTTAACACATATTTGCACTAAACTGCAGCTTAAACTCAGTAAGGCAAAGGAGATATTTTCTTTAGTCATGCAGTGTGGAATAAATGGTGCAGGAACAGCCACAATCCAAGCTGTAAGAACAGCCTGTTCTTGGTCCTAACAGGACATGGTGTACAAGAAAGCGCCACAATCCCAAAGATTCACCTCTTCAGTAAAAGCAGAATGGTTCCTGGTGTCAAACCAGCAGGTGATGGAAATAACAAATGTCCCTGAGCTGGGGCAGAAGCCTGGGAGTCCAAGGCTTGGCAAAAGAGAGCTGGCCAAGGCAGCCCAAGGTGCAGGCAGGCATTTGGCTGGAGGCAAGAGGGAGCTGGTGCTGCCAGCATGGGAAGGGACTGCAGGCAGAGGAGCTGGCCAGCGGCAGGGAGTTTCCACTCACTCCCAGTTGCTCCCAGTAGCTTCCAACATGATTCCCTGCTCAGAGCCACTCCAGCTGTCACACAGACACAAAGAAATGACACGCACACCCTGAGATGTCCAGGGCAGAAAAGAGGCAGTTTATTTACGAACTTCAACATTTCTAGAATTCCAGCAGTGACTGTGGATTGGAGGAAGAAAATCTTCCTCTTCAGCCAGACTGGGTAACCCAACAGCCCACCAACACTTGAACAGGCCATGCAGGCTGCCAGCGTGCTGGCTGGCATCAGGCGGGGGGGTCGCTGCCACAGCCGTGGCTCCTGACAGGCACTGAGCCCCATCTTCTCCCTGACTGCTCACCTGAGCAGGGGGAGTTTTTCTTCATAAATTCCGGTAGACTGCAGCTGCTTCACATCGCTGCCTTTCTGCCGTGCCTCTTCCCCCCCTGCCGTCTCCTCGGCGAGGCTTCCTGCCGGGGCAGCAGGGATGTTTTCAGTCGGCTTTTCCGCTCTTCCTCCATTCCTCTTTCCACTCTCCTGCAGCATTCGAGGAATCCAAGGGTCTGGTCCCTATCTCGGGGGCCACTTGCAGAAGAATCAAGAATGGGCCATCACTCCATGATCAATATGATCAAAGTGAGCCATTTATTGCAATGTGACAGTGCCTTTTATACAGTTTTCAGCCTTAATCACGCGTTACGTGCTGCTTTGTAATTGGATATACCCTAAAAGCCCACGTCGGCCTTTTAGCCCGGACTGGTTGATGGCGTTTGCACATCCAGCAGGTTGATGCAGTCCTTCATTTGGCTTCTATCCGATTCTCACATTCTGAAGCTGTTAGCATCCTTTGTTCTTCTTGGGACATGACTTCTGTCATCTTTTGTTCCTTCTTGTACGTGGCTGCTCTGCCCTTGAATGGTTACAGGCCTTATTTACCCAGAGAAGCTGGATTGCCCACATGTCCCCATTTCTGGAGGAACCCATCCTTCACACCTCCCCACCGCCCCCCATAAACGGGAGTGGGGCAAACTGGGAAGCTTTACTGGGAACACTGGGAGCAGCCGGGCTGGGACAGAGTGCCAGCGGGGCTGGGGGACACACGACCCCCCAAAATCAGCGTGGGGACAGAGCAGGGGGTCCCGGCTGGGCCCGAGGCCACAGGGAGGGGCTGCGGCTGCTGCTGGTTCAGGAGCTCTGTGGGCAGAGAAAAGGAGGTGACACCGGGCTGGGGGGCCCGGAGGAAGAACACATGGTCAGGGGAGGGGGGACACGACCCCCGGGACCCCCCCTCACCTTCCTGCACAGGTAGAAGCAGAGCCCCAGCGCCAGGAAGATGAAGCCCAGCACGAAGCCCCCGATCCCCGTCAGCATCTTGCTGTGGGCAGCGTCCAGCAGCATCTCTGGGGGGTCTGCAGGGATCAGGACCCCCCAAAACCTCTCACAGACTCCCCAAGCCCCTCCAAGCTCCCTCTCAGTCTCCCCCAGCCCACCCAGGACCCCCTGAAACCTCCTCCCAATCCCTTCCCGGCCTCCCCAGGATCCACCAAAGCCCCTCCTGTCTTTCTCAGGATCCCACAACCCCCTCCCAGTTGCCCCTCACTGCCCCAGGACCTCCAAACCCTCTCCCAGTCCCTTCCCAGCTCCTCCAGGACTCGCCCAGACCCCTCCCAGTCTCTTCCCAGCACAAACAACCTCATCCCAAGCCCTGCTTTCCCATCACCATCTCCTCCCAGCCCCTCCAGGCTCACTCCAATCCCTCCCAGTTACACCCAAACTCGCTCCCAGCACCCCCAGCACCCCTGGAACCCCATCCCACCCTCCCCAGCATCTTCCAAACTCCTGCTTGGCCCTTCCACAGCCCCCAGCCCCTCTCCCAGTGCCAAGCAGGCTCTCCCCAGCTCCCTCTCAGTTGCTCCCAGTACATCCCAGTGCCTCTGCCTTCCCGGCCAGCGGCTCCCCCGTACCCCAGTGCCGCTCAGGGGCTGCTCCAGGCTGACGTGCCCCACCTGGAGCTGGAGGTGACCCCGTGTTTGGGGGGGTTTCCAGCAGCACCAGGAGCTGGTGGGTCCAGTCCCCACTGGGGACCACATCGGTGGCCACCACGTGCCCCGAGAGCTCCTGCTGGCCCTGGAACCACGTCAGCTGGATCTGGGCAGGGTAGAAATCCATCCCGGAGCAGAGCAGGCAGCCGGGGCTGCGCTGGGAGCTCGAGGGCAGCAGCGAGATGGAAACGCTCTGGGGCACTGGGAGAGAGTGGGTACACACTGGGATCAGCTGGGGGGCACTGGGAGAGACAGGAGAGGGGTGGTGTGGCATTCAGAGGTCTGCTGGTGGGTTTTTAATAAGTTTTGTAAGTTATTAAGGTATTGTTAGGTTATTATCCCGATGGTTTGTTCCTGTTACCCCACCCCGGATGGGTTGGTTCTACCTCAAGGTGTCCCCTCCCTTGCCAGGCTGTCCTTCACCCCCAGACACACCGGCTGCTTTCTTCACCTGATGTCAATCCTCCCAAACCGCTGCCCTCATTTCCAGAGGTTTCTCTGTCAATCCTGAGCTCCGCCTGGGTTTTCCCCTTTTCCACGCCACCCCGTTGGTGCAGGTGACCCTTTCCTCGCCCCTCGCCTTCCCGAGTGGCTGTCAGACTGTGGGAACCCCCTCACTGCCCTCCCCGTTTTGTCTCCGATTGGTTGGAAAATGCGACCTCCCCTTGACCCTCCCCGGCTAAAAGAGAATGGAAAGGCGGGCATTTTCGGGTTTTGGCCACGGCACCCCTGGGGAATGAACCTGTGGGGAGCGCATGGAAAATCCCTCTCTGTGTCCTCGTGTTATAGATACAAAAAGGAACTTAAAACTTTTTAATAGTTGTGTCTGGGTACTAGCTGTTTCAATTTCTGTTTGTAATAGTGTGTGTTCTAACTAGTTCTAAGTTGTTATGGGCACTTGCTGTTGTGATGTTGTTGAAGTAATTGTTAGATATTGTTGCACTGTTTAGTTACCAATGTTTGTAAGTTTTGTGGGGCTGCCTCCCCGGATTCAGTTAAAGGGACAACACAAGGAAAAGGGGGAATCTTTTACCCTTCCCCAAATAACTCAAAAACTGAGACCACCACCCAGTGCCTGCATTGGAGAACACGACCAGCCAATCAGAACAAAGCGGGAAGAAATGATTGGTGTAGAACGCACGCCGTTAAGAGCCAATGAGAGCCCGAAGAATGCACCAATCAGGGAAAGGATCCAAAATGGACCAATCCCTGAGGGGACTGAGACTTTAAAAGAGACTGAGCACGCTCGGGGAGGGGCTTCGCTCTCAGGGACTGGACTGTCCTGAGGGGTGGCTCGTGCGCACGTTTTGGTTTCTCTGACTTGCCGTGAGGGGCTGGGACTAGCCCAGCCTCCTGTTCCTGGTTTTTATACCAGTAAACACTTGGCCTTCCCTTTTTAACATCTTTGGATCTACGGCCTCGTCATTAAATTGGCAGCATTGTAACCCTCAGCTCCGATCCCAGAGGCAGCACAGCGAGAGCCCTGGAGAGCCGGCGGTTCTGCTCAGCACCGCGCTCCGAGCTCAGGAGCAGCGAGCACGAAGGCGGCCGCTGCAGGCGCCAGGGGCCGGGGAGTGCGAGCCGGGCTGGCAGATCCGGCCCGGAGCGTCAGCTGTGCCCGACGTGAGGGCTTTGGGAGAGCCCTGCGGTCCGGGCTCTTTGTTCCGGCTTCTTGGCACCTCCGGGAATTGGGAGCTTGTGGCAGCCAGAGCTCCGGTTCGAGCCGTCGCGTTTTGGTCAGCGGAGCTGGCCGGAGAGGAAAAGGCAGCTTCCCAGCAGCGGGAGGTGTTTTCCAGGATCGGGGAGCTGCTTGTGGGTTTTCTTTGCTTCCGAGGCGGCAGGAGCTGGTGAGCAGGCGCTGCCCGGCAGGCGGGCTCGGGCGGTTCGGGTCGGAGGAGGCGCCGGCGGCAGCGGGACTCGTTCCGGGCCGTGCCGGCCTCGGCGAGTGCGGGCGGGGCTCGGCGTGAGCTGCTGACCCGGCGGGCGGGCTCGGGCGGGGCAGGGCTGTCAAATCCCTTCCCAGTAAATTGCAATCTCAGTTAGGAGCAAATAAAAATTAATGCGTTCCAAACCCATCCCCCACATCTGCTGAGAGTGGTTGAATAAAACACACCTGCTCATCTTTCCCACTTATTCTCTAAATAATCAAAGACATTTTTGCATTTTTCCCCCGTTAGGTCTGAGCTTCAGAGTGGATGGAGAGGCCCCTGTGTCTGTGAGGAAAGGCCTCCTGTCGATGCAGAGCCACCCTGAATGTTCCCAAGGGCTCCAGTGTGGTGGCTCCCTGGTGTAATGGGAGCTCTGCCACCCCTCCCAATCCATGTCCCTGCAGGGGTGGACTTGCTCCTGGTGAGGGTGCTGCTGTCTGTGCTTGCAGTGTCTTGTGCCCTGCAGATGGAAGCCTGATTTCCTTCCCAGGGGCTGTTTGGGTCACTCTCCCCTGCCCAGGAGGGCAATGCCTCTGCCAGGTCCTTGTGGCCGAGCCGGTCCCCTGGGTGCTGGAGCTCCCTTGGGCCCTGGGGTTGATCCCTCAGGGGCTGTAGAAACTCTGTCATGGCCTTTGCCTTCCCTTGGCCTTTTCCTCATCCCTTCCTGCCTTCACCTGCTGTGCCTTTGTGACCAAGTGCTCCAGGGCTTCTTCTGCCCCTGCTGCAGCCCCCTGAGTGCCTGTGGGTGCTCATCCTCTGACAGCTGCTGAGCTTTCTGCAAAACCATTCATTTCTGCAGTGCCCCAAACAACGTCATTCAAGGATAATCTCGATCCCTGCACGTGGAATCCCCATTTCCCAGCTGTTCCTCGCTGCTGGTCCTTGTGCTCCCCGTGCCCTCCCCAGCCGTATCCCAGAGGCGGTGCCTGTCCTGCCGCAGTGTCCAAAGGCGGCTCCCCCGGCGGGCAGGGCCGGCAGCTCCACGGGGCCGGGCAGCGGCCGGGGCGTCCCGCAGCCTCCTGGGGGCCGGGGGCCACTGCCGGCCTGCCCGGGGGGTGCTGGGCTCAGGCAGCGCCCGGCGCTGAGCCCCGGCTGCCCCACAGCCCCGGCCCGGCCCCGCAGCTCCCCAGGCCCCCAGCCCGTGCTCCCGGTGCCGCAGCTCTGCGCCCGCTGCTGCCGCTGCCGGCACAGAGAAACCCCCTGAAATCCTGACCTCCTTGTTTTCCTCTCCTGGAGACCGGGATACAAGGGATCTGGAGCAGCTGGCAAATTTTGACCATTACAACCTGCTGAACAACGTTCACATCAGTGATTTTTGTCCTTCTCTTTCTGTTTTCTCTCTCAGTGCCTGCAAGGACTGCATTTTCTCCGCTCCAACCCTGTGCTGCACTGAGATGTGAAGAGCCTCAACATCCTCCTCAAAACCGATGGCTCTGTCAAGCTGGGTCAGTATATTCTTGGTCACGTGCAGTATTCCAGGGACATGTGGGGTGTGGGGCTGCTTTGGAGTGACTGCCAGCCCCCCAAAAATGGTGCTGATGGCAGTACAGGGACCCTTTGCTGTGAGCTGAGCACAAGGTTGCAGCGTGCACAGACCTAGCACAAGGAACAAGCAGTCCAGGGTGGCATTGCTCTGTCTGTGTCCCTTCCCAAGGGAGGGAGCTACAAGTGCAAAGCTTCAGGGGAACAGAAGCCACTGCTGGAGGCAGTGTAAAATCTGTGGGGATTTCTGAAGTAGCCAGTGCCATATTTCCTTGGCTAAAGTCCTGAGGAAAGAGAGCAGGGACAGTTGTCCAGGAGATTCAACAGCACATTCTCCAACTTCTACTGGGCAATTCTTTTGCTTGCTTTCCTCCCTGCACAGTATTCAAATAAAAACAGTCTTTTGCTTTCTCCCAGCTGATTTTGGCTTCTCTGCTCTACTCACCCCTGAGCGGAGTAGACGCAGCTCGGTGATTGGGACTCCTTGGTGGATGGCGCCTGAAGTGGTCAAAGGTCAACCCTATGGCCCCAAAGTGGACATCTGGTCTTTGGGAATTGTGGGCATTGAAATGGCAGAACACCAAGTCCCTTACTGGAGTAAAAGTCCTCGCTTGGTAAGGTGTCAATACTCTCTGATCCCGCTGTCTTTCTCACCTATCCCACCTTCTGTCTGCCCTTGGACAAAATCCCATTGCCATCTGCTGGAACTACTACACACAGTCCCTTTCTAAAACGCCCCTGCAGCACATCAGCATCTGCTGTAGTTTTGGGTGCATCACTGGGGGAACTCCAGCCTCACCCCACACAAACAATCTCACACTCAGGCAACATTTTGCTTTGGCTTAGAAGTCGTTCCAGCTCTTTTGGCTGTGGAGATGGCCTACTAACAGGGAACAAGCATCTTAGGACTGGTGTCATCTTTCCTGGAATGAAGAAAGAAAGAAACCAAAAACCTAACCAAGTTTCTAAAACTGTTCTTTGAAGAGAAGAAGTGCACCTCATTCTTCTCACAGGGAAACTTGCCTGCAACATGGACATGAGGGGGTGAA